>JBAMCM010000721.1:0-72797 GCA_037075145.1 Scaptodrosophila latifasciaeformis | reverse complement strand
GTTGGGTGCGGGAGTTACATCCAGTTGAGAGGATGTTTAGTAAGGACCCAAGGTTAAGTCCGCAAGGATGTAGGTTGAAGGATTCCCTTAGGATTATTCCAATTCCAGGAAGGTAAGAGTTAAAGAATGGTCAAGCCTCTCTTTAGATTGTACCCCAATAATAACACCCGTCTTCTTTCAAGTTCAAAATGGAAGTGTTTTATTCAAAATAAAATATGCTCTGGGTTAGCCCAGCTAAAAAGACTTAAGCCATGTACATAAGCTATGTATATAAAAGAATGTGTTTACGTTGCATTTTGGACGTTGGTCGTTGCCTCCGGATGCCGACTGCTGAGTTGCTTGTTGCCCAACTCTTGAGTCTGGGACAATGTTGCTGGTGTTTTGTTGGTGTAGACGAGGGGGTTTCGGGGGTGATCCGTATGAATGCTGATGTCTACATTATTTGATGGTGTAGACGAGGGGGTTTCGGGGGTGATCCAGCATGGGTGCTGGTAACTCCTCCCCCCTTGGAATGGAGTGAGGGCCACAATGAGGGAATGGAAGTCGATGTAAAAGTGGGTAGTGTTATATCAGTGATGAATGTTTTTTTCCGTTTCTTGAGCTTTAGAGAAATAATTATTGTGATTATCACCAGGGTAAGTATTACTAGGTCCGCTATAATTGAGTGGGTTCCGGCAATATCTTCCAGGTGTAGTATTCTGGTGTGGGTGTTGTTTGTTGCAATTTCCAGTTTGTGTAGGTTCAGCTCGCTTGTTGTAATGTTTGTGTGGGCTTTGGAATACTGGAGTGTTTTGAGTAAGTCATGGGAGAGTGTGAGGCGAGGAGAAAAAAAAATTTTTTTTTTTTTTTTTTTTTTTTTTTTTTTTTTTATTTAATTTATTTAATTTATTTTGTTTATTTTGTATTGTGTGCTGAAGCAGGGTATTTGACAATGCCTGAGCACTGTACTCATCATAGATTTTTATATGGTGAACAAACACCCCAATGCGGACAGACATCACGATTCACAATATTTGGAGCCACGTCCCCATTTCTTATAACTTACTCTGCACAATGCAGTTAGCGGCGTTGTTCTATATTAGAACGATGCCTCGCATGAGAAATATGAAACAGGCACTTCAGATGGCTAAAATGTTTGGTTTTGGTATTCTTATTAGTTTTGAATGATCACCAGTGTACACTCTGCACAATGCAGTTAGCGGCGGTTCTCTATGTAAGAGTATTGCCTCGCATGTACACTGGGTGAATAATATGTATGTATATGTTAATATTTTGCTTGTTTGTTTTACTTGCATGGTCGTCGCATTGCTCCCACTCTGCACGATGCAGATAGCGGCGGTTCTCTATGTAAGAGTGGTGCCTCGCGTGGGTAGCAGTGTAACTTGAGCTTTTTCTCTTTTTATTTTTTTTCTTTTTTTTTTTTTATATTTTTTTTTTTTTTTTTTTTTTTATTTGTCACATTGCTTCCACTCTGCACGATGCAGTTAGCGGCGGTTCTCTATATAAGAGTTTCGCCTCGCATGGATAGCAATGTAACTCCAATTTAAATTGTTTTTTTTTTTTTTTTTTTTTTTTTTTTTTTTTTTTTTTTTTATAATTTTGTTTCACATATTTATTTTTATTTTTTTTTTATTATTTTTCTTTTTAATTTCTTTGGCTTTTAGTTTTGATTTAATTCCTTTTCACTCTCACATGGCTTTTCACAACACCCTACTCACTCAATTAAAATAAAGATTAGGACGAGGATCAAAGACATCGTAGTTCGTCGCTCGGCTGCGCCAGTTACATCCAGTTGAGAGGATGTTTAGTAAGGACCCAAGGTTAAGTCCGCAAGGATGTAGGTTGAAGGATTCCCTTAGGATTATTCCAATTCCAGGAAGGTAAGAGTTAAAGAATGGTCAAGCCTCTCTTTAGATTGTACCCCAATAATAACACCCGTCTTCTTTCAAGTTCAAAATGGAAGTGTTTTATTCAAAATAAAATATGCTCTGGGTTAGCCCAGCTAAAAAGACTTAAGCCATGTACATAAGCTATGTATATAAAAGAATGTGTTTACGTTGCATTTTGGACGTTGGTCGTTGCCTCCGGATGCCGACTGCTGAGTTGCTTGTTGCCCAACTCTTGAGTCTGGGACAATGTTGCTGGTGTTTTGTTGGTGTAGACGAGGGGGTTTCGGGGGTGATCCGTATGAATGCTGATGTCTACATTATTTGATGGTGTAGACGAGGGGGTTTCGGGGGTGATCCAGCATGGGTGCTGGTAACTCGGGCGCATGCGCAGCTCGATCGAAAGCTGGATGCTATGACTAGCCGTTGATTTCATTTGAATGACTACAATGGCACTTATATGTGGCCATTACAAGTTCGAAGTCCCGGGTAGCTCCGGTAAAGACGCTTACAGTACCGAAACTTGAACTTTGCGCTACTGTTTTGTTATCCCAACTCATAAGTGAGATATCGAAGATGAATCTTTTTCTGGACCCTTTCATTGTTGGTCGGATTCATCAATTTGCCTGTCCTGGATACGAGATGAGTCTTCAAGCTACAATGTTTTTGTTGCCAATCGCATTGCTGTCGTCCAGGAACTCACTTCTGATTTTGAGTGGCATTACGTGCCAACAGCTTTAAACCCAGCAGACATTCTATCGAGAGGTGTCACTCCTAATGAGCTACTTGAATCAACGCTTTGGTCTTCTGGTCCAGAATTTCTAATTGGGTCTAGCAAAAGCTGGCCTGCTTCCTGCTTCCTAAAAAAAAAACCAAATTAGAGCACGTAATGGCTGATCTGCCAAAAGAGCGACTTGAGGGAATCCGAGCATTTGACACGACTGGTATCGACTTCTGTGGTCCATTCTTTTACAAACCGGAAATTCGCAACAAAGCTCCTGTAAAATGCTCTGAAACGATTCATCTGCACTCGTGGAAAGCCACGTCAGATTTGGTCTGATAACGCTACCAATTTTGTCGGCGCAAGAAATGAACTCGCTGAATTGAAAAAACTCTTCCTCAGTAATGGTCATCAGGAAACAGTTCTGCAATTTTCTTTGGCAGATACTATCGAATGGCGCTTCATCCCACCTCGCTCGCCTCACTTTGGCGGTCTTTGGGAAGCGGCAGTAAAAACCGCAAAACACCACTTCTATCGAGTTGTAGGATCGGCAGTATTAGGATTCGAAGAGCTCCGTACTCTTGCATGCCAAATTATGGCAGTAATTAATTCTCGACCGTTACTTCCAATTTCAGAAAATCCAGAAGATATCGATTTTTTGACACCGGCCCATTTTTTAATTGGTGGTCCGCCTTCTACATTCGCTGAGCCTGATGTCACACGCCTTAATTTCAATCGACTGGACAGTTGGCAACGGGTGTCCTACATGCAGCAAGTTTTTTGATCTCGTTGGCGAGAAGAATATCTAACCCTCCTGCAAGAGCGTTCCAAATGGGGCTCACCGAAGCCTAAACTGACCACCGATGATCTCGTTCTTATCAAGGATGAAAATCTAGCTCCGCTTAAATGGCCACTGGCACGAGTGACGGAATTAATCTCTGGATCTGATGGTGTTTCTCGAGTGGCAATACTCAAAACATCCAACGCCTACATCAAGCGAGCTATCAATAAGCTTTGCCTGCTTCCCCTTAAGGATTCTGTTGAAGCTCATGTGTTCAACGGGGTTAGTATGTTCGGTTCAGCAGCAAATATTTAAATTGTTTAATTTGGCGCCTCTCGCCTGAACAGCTGTAATATCAATTTCTAACACTGCATAATGCATGCGTTAATTGTGCGTTTGCTTTTGATCACCAGTCTTCGTCTTGCACTCTGGCTCTTCGCACAGCTAGCGCTGTTTTCGTTTGTTACGCATACTAACTCGCAACCATATACTAATTCGCATACATACTTTCGAACATAAACGCATAAATACGCTCTCGCATACCTGCATTCTCGCTTGTAAACATATTGTACATAAAAAACTAAACCACCACTTATAATTTTGAAACTGTGAATAATTAATTTCGAGTTCGATACCAAATTAAATTATAAACTGAAATAAGAAATATCTCTCGTGTTTTTTTTTTTTAAATTCGACCAAGTGCTATCAAAAAAGCTTGTTAGCCCACCACCCAACTTGTTTCGTAGCTTCACGAATCTTGCAGCAGGCAATGGCTTTGTAAATATGTCAGCAAGTTGATTCTCTATGGAAATATACTCTAGACAAATCACTTTATTTTGAATTTGTTCTCTTGTAAAATGATATTTAATATCAATATGTTTGGCTCGTTTGTGACATGAGGGATTGTTTGCTATGCTAATACAACCTTGATTATCTTCGTAAATTTTAATGGGATTTTCTACTTTGATACCAATACTATTTAAAAAAGAGTTCAGCCATATTGCTTCTCTGATAGCTTCAAAAAGAGCCATATACTCAGCTTCAGTTGATGATGCTGCTACTGAGTTCTCTGTTCTTGTGTTCCAACAAATTAGATTTGAATCAAACATCTTGAATAAGTATCCTGAGGTACTTTTTCTATCAATTTCATTACTTCCACAATCAGGATCTACATAACTAGTTAATTTATTTTCAAAGTCTGTATTTTTTCTAAAAATTAGTTTCATATCAATAGTACCCTTCAAATATCTAAGAACCCTTAACTCGGAATTATTTTTACTACTGTATCTACTCAAGATATTTAAATCTGGTCGTGTACAAAGCATTATATACATTAAATATCCTATGAGGTTGCGACATGCCGCATTACAGTTTTTATCTGAATTAAGTAATTCATAATTTATTTTAGTGGTAAAGGAGTACTAACTCTATTACAATTTTTATACTCTTTTCGCAGAAAAAAAGAGTATATTCATTTTGCTCTGATGTTTTTAACGCACAGAACCAAACATCGTAGACCCACAAAAGTTACATCTAGAATACTTAGAATCACTAGAGGAGTCGATATAGCCATGTCCGTCTGTCCGTCTGTCCGTCTGTTTGTTTCTGATTTAATCCGTCAGTTTAAAAGCTATATTGCCGAAAATTGGTATTTAGCCTTCTTCTTTACCTAGGTAGAACACTAGTTTGAATCGGACAGATAGGACCACTCTTTCACATAGCTGTCATACGAACCCAAAACGGTTTAGGCAATAACTTCCACATTTATTATCCGATTCTATTCAAATTTAGCACGCATATTTTATAGCAGTTAAACTATATACCAAATTTCGTAAGGATCGGACTACTATATCATATAGCTGCCATACGAACCTAATTCGGTTTAGGGAATAACTCGCACATTTATTGACTGATCTTTTCAAAACCCGGCCAACACGTTTACTACATAAATATACGCGGCAGAAACAACTGCGAAAAGAGTCGATAATCTTCGGCACCCCGAAGATATTAATATTTTTTTTTTTTTTTTTTTTTTTTTACTCACTTGGGTACTCCCACGACGAAAGATCTTTCGGGTGTAGTCCTTTGTTGTATGTTAATTGTATGTAATTCGTATGTTCACGTGCGCAATGTTTGTGCAACACTTAATTTCTATCTATCCAACTTAGTAACTTTTTTTTTGTATTTAAGTTGGGCTTCTAATTCTGTTTTCGATTTTTTTTTTTTTTTTTTTTTTTTTGACTTAGGCACAGACCTTAGAATTTATTGTTTTTTTTTTTCTTTCCTTCTTTCTGTTTTTTTTTCTAGACGGTGCTATTTATAGCTTGGGTTTCGGTGCCTAATCAGTGTGGGCTTAACATATAGATTTGATAAAACCTGTTTCTTCTTTTTTTTTGGAATTTCTCTGTAGTGCCCTTCGGATCAGCCGTACTCTGCTCTTTTGGTTCACACACACCGAAAAAAATTTATAAGTTTTTTTTTATTTTTATTTTTTATTTATTTATTTATTTATTTTTTTTTTTGATTTAGTTAAATTTAGGTAATCATACTTTGTTTAAATTGAATCGTTTATATTCTGTTTAATTTTTAATTTTGATTTTAAATTATTTTTATCATTTTTTTCCGTGGATTATCGAGGGTCTGAATGTGTGTGCGATTTTATTTACTTCTCTCTTTTTTTCTGGTTGTTGTCTATTTCGACACGTAACTCCCAAGATTTGATGACGGGCAGAATGGAGAGGAGAATGTGGAGCGATTTATAAAGACCACCAAGAAATCCAAGACCAGTAACTAGATTATGGGGCTGCCAGTGGCCGCAGCCGCTTCAATCCGAATACAAGAATACAATTATTCTTCTCCTTAATAAAAAATTTTCTGGCGAACAAATTTCCAGCGAACAGATAGAATTTCTTGGGCAGGTCAAGTATGCTTAACCGTCCTAGTCGACAGCACGAGGAAAAAAATTCTAGCTAGACGAATTATTTCCGATCTAGCTCTATGTCAACCCCTTTTCCGCTTAGTATGACAGGTACCTTTTCAGTGTTCGTCAACTTTAGCCCACTGTCTACTATAACCGAAACAAACAAACAGGTGGCGTGGGCGCATTCTCAGTGCGAACGAAAGCTAAATACTATAACAAGCCGTTGCATTCGTTTGAATAATCGCACAAGCAAATAGATCTAAAATGGCACATATAGCTGGCCATTACAAGACCAGATAATTCTGACGACTATTTAGGAGGAAGATTAGCTGGAATCAGATTCGTATATCTTTGGCATGGAAGGTTCCTAGTCCCTTGCCAGTGAGGGTTTCTAATAAATAATAAGCATTTCCCAATTTCTTTTTGACCCTACACTTCAAAAATTGGGGCGCTAATTTTTTGTTCTAATTATTACTATAATTACTTAAATTATAATTCCTCCTAAACACTTCTTGACCAACCTTATACGTCACTGGCTTAGATCGCAGATTATAGGTTTTTTCATTCCGTTCATGAGCTTTCTGTTGATTGAGTTTTATTTGGTTCCTAATTAGTTTAAGACTCTCTTCTCGGCTCAAGGACAAAGGTTTCACTAGCATGGATAACTCTTTTAACTGTTTATATTCGCCGCCATGCTCTATTAAGTCTAATCCAAAAAGAGCCCTGTAAGGTGAACACCCTAAAGATGAATGAATTGAAGATCTTAATGCACAGGATATATGCGTTATATATTCGTCCCAATAGCGTTGGTCTTGTTTAAGATACGATTGAATAGCAGACAGAAGAGAACGGTTAACACGTTCAACAGCATTACTTTGGGAAGAATATAAAGCTGTTCGAATGTGCTGCACTCCGTATTTAGATAGGAAGGCCGCAAACTCATTACTTTTGAATTGCACTCCGTTATCACTAATTAATTGTTCTGGTACTCCAAAACAATGAAAGAGGTTTTTTTCTAAGAAGCAAATGATAGGCCCCGTTGTAAATTTTCGAAGAGGACACAACCAATGGAACTTACTAAAATGATCCAGAACAATAAAAAGCCCAATGTTGCCATTCTTGCTTCGAGGGTAAGGACCTAATAAATCAATATACAGTCTTTGAAAGGGTCTAACGGATTCGCTTGGCTTACCCATTGGTGGGCGAAGAATAACATTTGGGGCTTTGGTCTCCTTACACGTGTCACATTTTTGGATGTACTCTCGCACATCCTTAGACAGTCCTGGCCAAAAGAAATTTCTTTTCAATTTATCAACAGTTTTTTCAATTCCTCCATGAGCAGATAAAACACTCTCATGCGCCTGATAAAGAGCGTTTGATCGGAGACCTTTTGGAAAGTTTCCAAAGTTTCCAACACAAACTGTCTCTAGTCTGGTCTCCACTTGTATGATCCGTTCGAATATACACATATTTATCTACGATTTTTAAATCGGGAAATTTTTCCTCATTTGATCGAATAGTGATTTTCATAGACTGGTATTCCTCAGCAACAAATTCAGGAGACTCTAAATTGATTTGGAGGCCAGTCAGCTCTAAACTATCGACTTCATGTTCAAAGAGTCTGGAAAGAGCATCAGGTACAACATGTTCTTTACCTTTTCGGTGAGAGACAGAAAACTTAAACGGTTGCAATCGAAAAATCCACCTAGCTAAGCGACCTGATACATTCTGTTGTCGACATAACCAAAGCAAGCTAGAATGATCAGTGACAACTTCGAATTCCTGGAATTCTAGGTAGCAGCGGAATTTTTCTATGGCGAGAATGACAGCTAAACATTCACGTTCCGTGACACTATAATTGCGTTGGCTTTTATTTAATTTTTTTGACATATACGCGATGGGCTTTTCTTCGTTGTTTTCGTCCAGCTGGACTAACACAGATCCCACTCCATAATCGCTGGCGTCACAATGTAAGAATTTTTTACTAAAATTTGGATTTTGCAGTAACGGAGTCGATGTTAACAAGACTTTTAAGCGCTCCATACTGGCTTGAGCTTGGTCTGTCCATTTGAACGATTTTTTTGTCGACAATACTTCTGTAATATGATATATGTAATATGAAAAGACACAGTATCTTAAATCTGGAGGGATTAGCTCATCCATTAGCCTACACATAGTAGAAGGCGCATTACACAGTCCGAATGGCATAACGGTGAACTGGTATAACGGCCTACCGGGGACAGTAAAAGCAGTTAACGGCTTAGACTCCTCTGACAAAGCAATCTGCCAGGAAGCATCTTTGAGATCAAGCTTTGAAATGATATTGGCTTTTGGTAATCGAGAAAAAATACCCTCAATACTATGCAAGGGATATGCGTCCTTTTTGGTTGCCTCGTTTAACTTGCGTGCATCTAAACAGAGACGAAGTTTATTAGGTTTTATCCCACATTTATTATCCGATTCTATTCAAATTTAGCACGCATATTTTTTTATAGCAGTTAAACTATATACCAAATTTCGTAAGGATCGGACTACTATATCATATAGCTGCCATACGAACCTAAATCGGTTTAGGAAATAACTCGCACATTTATAGACTGATCTTTTCAAAACCCGGCCAACACGTTTTCTACATAAATATACGCGGCAGAAACAACTGCGAAAAGAGACGATAATCTTCGGCACCCCGAAGATAACGTTGGCATTTTCCATATTGAATTTATTCAAAATTCTTTTAACATATACGGCTTGACTCAAGTAAAGTTTGTCCTCGTACAGTTCTATTCTAATGCCGATAAAATGTCTAATTTTTTTTAGGTCTGTCATTCTGAACTTGTCCATTAGATGCTTCTTAAAATTTATAATTGTGTAGTAGAGGGTAGCAGGTTATCACAAAATGATTCCCGAGGGTGATTTTTTTTTTTTTTCTTTTAAATGCAGCGATGGTCAGGGCCGCGCATTATTTCAGCCGATCAAATCTCTAGCATTAGGGACCCTTTGATTGCCGTGCTCAGTTCGGTCTGTGGGGGGGTAAGGGGCTGGATTCGATGGCAACTCTACACAAAAATAATTTAAGAGCCCCTAAGTCGGAAAAAAATTTTAAACAATTCGAGAAAAAAACTACTAACTAGATATAATTTACATGAAATCAAGACTGGTTCTCTACGCGAAAAAAATTGAGAGGAGATTCCTTGACATCCCGGTTGGTCTGGCGGAAGGTGGAAGTCGCCAGTACCAAATCTTTACCCACCCGACCATGATCTGTAAAAGATATTTTATACAGATACCCGATAAAAAAATTAACCCATATTATAGCAGCACCATAATGTCAACAACAAAAATTCTTAGTTATTCATCTTTAGTCCATATTTTACAACATTTTATACAATTTCATCATCGAATAATTCGCATAAAGAATAAAAGAGAGAACAAATAAAATATATAATAATGCATGAACTATACGCTGAACCTATGATCGGACTGTTTCTCTCATATTTGTGAATTCAGTTATTTTATTTTTTCGAACGTATGTGACTAAAAGATAAGATATATCAGCTGAAACTTAAGCAAGACACAAATGTAAAATAATAAAATAACCTGGCTCTTCTTTAGCTCGATTGGTTGGTTTTAATCATAACTTAACTCAATTAATTATGTATAGACATATTAATATTTTTTTTTTTTTTTTTTTTTTTTACTCACTTGGGTACTCGCACGACGAAAGATCTTTCGGGTGTAGTCCTTTGTTGTATGTTAATTGTATGTAATTTGTATGTTCACGTGCGCAATGTTTGTGCAACACTTAATTTCTATCTATCCAACTTAGTAACTTTTTTTTTTGTATTTAAGTTGGGCTTCTAATTCTGTTTTCGATTTTTTTTTTTTTTTTTTTTTTTTGACTTAGGCACAGACCTTAGAATTTATTGTTTTTTTTTTCTTTCCTTCTTTCTGTTTTTTTTTCTAGACGGTGCTATTTATAGCTTGGGTTTCGGTGCCTAATCAGTGTGGGCTTAACATATAGATTTGATAAAACTGTTTCTTCTTTTTTTTTGGAATTTCTCTGTAGTGCCCTTCGGATCAGCCGTACTCTGCCCTTTTGGTTCACACACACCGAAAAAAATTTATAAGTTTTTTTTTATTTTTATTTTTTATTTATTTATTTATTTATTTATTTTTTTTTTTTGATTTAGTTAAATTTAGGTAATCATATAGTTCACTTTGTTTAAATTGAATCGTTTATATTCTGTATAATTTTTAATTTTGATTTTAAATTATTTTTATCATTTTTTTTCCGTGGATTATCGAGGGTCTGAATGTGGGTGCGATTTTATTTACTTCTCTCTTTTTTTCTGGTTGTTGTCTATTTCGACACGTAACTCCCAAGATTTGATGACGGGCAGAATGGAGAGGAGAATGTGGAGCGATTTATAAAGACCACCAAGAAATCCAAGACCAGTAACTAGATTATGGGGCTGCCAGTGGCCGCAGCCGCTTCAATCCGAATACAAGAATACAATTATTCTTCTCCTTAATAAAAAATTTTCTGGCGAACAAATTTCCAGCGAACAGATAGAATTTCTTGGGCAGGTCAAGTATGCTTAACCGTCCTAGTCGACAGCACGAGGAAAAAAATTCTAGCTAGACGAATTATTTCCGATCTAGCTCTATGTCAACCCCTTTTCCGCTTAGTATGACAGGTACCTTTTCAGTGTTCGTCAACTTTAGCCCACTGTCTACTATAACCGAAACAAACGAACAGGTGGCGCGATCGCATTCTCAGTGCGAACGAAAGCTAAATGCTATAACAAGCCGTTGCATTCGTTTGAATAATCGCACAAGCAAATAGATCTAAAATGGCACATATAGCTGGCCATTACAAATTATTCATTCTTGTTATATCCTTTATACCTATAACCACATCATCAACATATAATAATACATATATGTTTTCTTTGATGTTACCTTTGTCCAAAATAAATATACAGTTATCTAATGGTGAGTTTACAAATTCACATTCTTTAAAAGCTTGCTCAAAAACTTCAAACCAGCATCTAGCGGCTTGCTTGAGACCGTAAATTGATTTATTCAATTTGCACACATTGTCACCATTACAACATATGCCTTGAGGAATGCTCATATACATTTCCTCTTTCAACGTACCATTTAAGAAAGCTGTTTTTACATCCATTTGATGGACTTTCAAGTTATACTGTACTGCTAATCATAATTTAATACGAAAAATTGAAATTCTAGCTACAGGGGCGAAATTCTCTTCATAATCAACTTGGTACTTTTGAGAAAATCCTCTAGAAACTAATCTAGCTTTGTATATAATTGGATTTCCTAGTTCATCATATATAACAGAAAATACCCATTTATTATCTACAATATTTGTGTTTTCAGGCCTTTTTATAATCGTCCAAGTATTATTAATTTTATGAGCGCTTAACTGTGCCTTGATAGCTTCTTCCCAAAAGGATTTATCATTTCTATATTGTATTTCATCGAAGGTACTTGGGACATCATGAAAAATTGTGAAAACATTTAAAACAAATTGATTTAAGCTATTATCCTCTTCATTATAGAATATATGTGGCTTACTCTTTAATCTCTCACTTCTTCTAATCATAATTTCTTTGCTATTATTCCCAATTGGATTCTTTTAATTTCCAATTTCATATAATTGGTCTGCTGTTTCACTTTCCCTACTATCATCCGGGTTATTTGATCCGTTACTCTCATTCAGAAGATCGTCTTGTTTTCTTTTCTCGCTTTTATTCTGAAAATTTTGATTGTCTTCCTTACTATCATTCAGGAATTGTTTGTTGTCGCATTCCTCACTATCATTCAGGAACTCTGTCTGTTTTATTTCCTTACTATCATTCAGGAACTGTTTTATTTCCTTACTATCATTCAGGAACTCTGTTTGTTTTATTTCCTTACTATCAGGAATATAGTTTCAAATTTAACAGCTCCAGAATTTACTATATTTCTTTCATCGACAACAACATCTCTGGCAACCACAAGTTTTTTCGTGAACAGCATCCCACAATTTAAAGCCATTTGGTTCATAACCTACAAAAATGCTTTTTTATGATAAATCATCAAATTTTCCTTTTTTGTCGGTACAGTTGCTCCGAAAACTCTTAAATATTTCAAATTGGGCTTCTTATTGTACCACATCTCATATGGGGTCCTTGAACTATTAAGAAGAACACTACTTGGGATTCTATTGATTAAGTTGCACTTAATACTGTTTCACCCCAAAAACTTTTGTCTAATTGTGCACCACGAGCTTTTTCTGTAATAGTTCTTATCATCCTCTCAGAAACACAGTTGAACTGAGGTGTATGTGGCACAGTTAAATGATAAGGAATTCCTTTCTTAAAACAAAATTGGCGCATGTCATTTGAAAGATATTCTTTACCGTTGTCAATATATGTGGGATTGGTGTTTGGCTGTTTACCCAAATCTCTCTAGTATAAAACAGCTGATCCCTAGACAACGACGGCAACGATGACAACGACGACAATGAAAGAGGAAAAAGAGTATGTACCAGTACTCCTTTCTTTTTATGTTACCCTCCCCCTTCCCCTTTTTTCCACACCGCCTGGAGCTCTCCGGCAGCTCTTCGCGGTAGCCTCCTAAAAGCCGGTGATATTGAATCCAATCCCGGTCCTCCTTTTTACTTTTGCTCAGTTTGCAAAAAGAGGCTTGGCAAAGGAAGTTACTCTGTTCTTTGCTTCTCCTGCAAAGAATGGGTTCACCTCCTTTGCTCAGGACTCGGAAGCACAAACGAGCACAACCCCAATTATGCATGTCCGTCATGCGCGACCACATCCACTTCCCCTCCCCCTCCTCCCACTATCTTACCACCCCCACCTTCAAGGCCCGATCAGTGCGTGATTTGCCTCCGCCCCATGACGCGCAACGCCAAACCTATTGCTTGTTCCGCCTGCGGACACAAATCTCATCTCCGCTGCTCGGGTCTTAGAAACTCAAACCTCTTCACCCCCAACTTCATTGGCCCCTGCTGCCGCACCACCCTCCCGTCTACCTCTCAAAACCCTAACCCCCCTCTTAACCCTCCTCCCCCCTCTCTCCCGGAGTGCTCTGTGTGCCACCGCAGTTTCACCCGCGCGTCGTGTCCCATCACATGCTCTGCGTGCGGACTCCACTCCCACTTACGCTGCTCGGGCCTCCGTAACAGGACCCAACACCACCCCTCCTTTGTTGGGCCTTGTTGCCGACGCCCACCACTCCCCCTCCCCCCCGCTGCTCAAAGCCCCTCCCCTCTCACCCCTCAGAGACCTGGTAGCCAATTCCCCCTGCCTCCTCGATTCAAAATCGCTCAGTGGAACTGTAACGGTCTTAATACTAAACTCAGCGAACTAACCTCTTTTATGCATAAACACAATATCGTTATTGCAGCCGTCCAAGAGACCAAACTCACCCGCCGTAACCCCCTTTCTCGCTCAGCCAACTACTCGCTCCTCAGGCAAGATAGAGACAGGAACTCCGGTGGAGGCCTGTCTTTTGTCTTGCATAACTCAATTTAGTTTTCGCCCCCTCACGTTACAGTCCACCGATCCCCATATTGAGCTACAAGGAATTGCAGTCAACACTGGCGAGGTCGATGTGGAGATTCTAAATGTCTACATCCCGCCTACTGCTGCCTGCAGACCGGGTTTCAAACCCGACATATCCGGTCTATTGGTGGGCTCCCACCGCATTTTACTCGGTGACTTCAATGCCCACCATGATGCCTGGTTCTCTGCTCTTGGATGTGACGCGCGCGGGGATCTCCTCGAGGAGCAGATCTCTAACTCTGATTTCTGCTCCATCAATGAGAACCACCCCACACGCCTCACTCCCTCTCATCGCAGCTCTCCAGATCTCTCACTTGTCAGTCCATTCCTTATCCTCGCTTCATCGTGGCATGTGGAGGTGGCCCTCAACTCCGACCACCTCCCCATCATAATCACGCTGAAGCAAGACCCCAACTTTATCACTGCTGAGCGACGCACCTTCACCAATTTCAATAAAGCAAATTGGCTGCGTTTCGCTCAGTTGACTGACCACCTCTTCTCTCGCCTTCCCCCTCCCACCACAGTCTTCGAAGGCGAAAGACACTTCAGACATATCCTCACCAGAGCTAGCTCCACTTGCATCCCCAAAGGGCGCATTCCCACTCCACGCCCAAACTTTCCCAGTGAAGCTGCTCGCCTTGCCGACCAACGGGACTTCATCCGTTCCTTTGCTCCCTCTGACCCCTCGCTCCCTATCCTCAACTCCCAAATCAATCAACTTGTGGCGGAACACAAACGCAGGAAATGGCTTGAGCAGCTCGAAGAGTCGAATATTGGCTCCACCAAACTGTGGAAAACCCTCAAAAACCTAGCCAATCCCCGCAGAAGCGAGAAAATACACATCTCCTTTGGACCCCGTGTGGTGGCGGGCATAGAATATCACCACAGCCAGCCATGGCTTGTCGTAAAAGGCGACTAAGTATGGACGGGGATGTTTCTACTAGGGAAGGTGCCTTCAGTGGTGAAAAGATGCTGATCGTCATTAACCGGGTAATGGCCAGATCGATTCCTTTCCGTGGTAGTTAAAGCAGCTCGTTGCCTCCGGCTCTAGGCCAGGCATCCCCCGGATAGTCATAACACACCCGTGGAGTGGCTAACTAATACGAGAAGGCGTCTAGGACAGAACCCAGTAATGTTCTAGTATGGAATACTGGAAGCCACTCCTGATTAGACGACCCCTGGGCTGACGGTTTGCAGCCACTAACACCTGACTAAGTGGAGTGAAATCTAACTGAAATGGCTGTTAGGTAAAGTTGTATCCGCCCCCGTCCCGTTAAAACCCTGGCAGGCCTTTAAGTACGTTCTTTTTCCGTCACCATTAAGTTGGTGGTGCAGGCTCAGATGTAGCATGCCTGACTTACGCGATCTGGCTCTGAACACATACCCACATGAAGGATTGTGTCAACCCTTGCATGGCCTCCCTGCACTGCATAGATAACCATGAGATTTTCAAACGACTGTACAACGGATAAAGATAGCGGCTTAAAGTCGGGACCCAACTAAACAATGACGTCCAAATCAAAACCCCCAGAAGTTAGAGCTGCCAATGAGTACATTGAGCAGCCGTGTAGACCACATGTGGTAGATGGAGCTAGCACAAGCTCGTCGATAGATCAAAGAAGTGCACAGAAGAACGCAAAAGAGGTACCTGCGGGTGACCCTTTCGCGAGATCGTCGAGGCTTAGGCACTCACCCCCGAAGACTTCCCAGAGTAGGACCTTCACTCTTTCGCCTTTCGAAGGGTGGCAGTCAAAAAAGACAACTGACAGTCCTAACCCAGTGACAACGAAAGCTACGCCTACACCAAATAGAGAAACGCAATCTGAGAGTGGAAAACAATGCCAAAAAGGAGAAGATGTTCCGTCGAATTTTGCTGCCCTTGGTAGCGCCATAGTAGAGTTAAACAAAATGATGGTAGGAAGAAGAACAGTCCATCAACCAGTAAGAGACATTATAGGGAAAATCACGGAACTATACATATCCGTGGAAAAGGAAATAGAAGCAGGTAAAGCACAGCCACAAGCGCTAACAAAGATAACCACGATGAAACAGACGACGGTTGTCGCAACACCAAAGGAAGGTAAGCGTTCAAGAGCAGACCGGGAAGAAGTGTCTCCTCCATCTTCGATATCGAAGAAGACCAAAGTTGGAGAGAATCTCATAGCTGCCAAGCCTACAATGGAGGAATTTTTGCCAACCGGCACAAAGCAAAACTGGACTAAGATAAGAAAGAAACCTAGGCCACGACCAGCAAAACATGATGCAATCGTCGTGAGAGCGACCGGTGAAGCATCATATGCAGATCTTCTCCGTACGGTCAAAACAGAACCGAGGCTCAAGGAACTTTCACAGCATGTCAGGAACATAAGGAAGACAGCGAAAGGGGAACTACTTTTCGAGCTAAATAAAGTATCGGACCCGTATACCGATGCTCTCAAATCAGCAGTGGGAACGGTTCTGAGGGACAAAGCTGAAGTCAAGACACTAAAAGAGTCAGTACTAGTGGAAATACGCGATATTGACGAAGTGACGACAGAGGAGGAGATCTTGGAAGCGTTGCTGACTACGTTTGGAGAGATCGGCGTGACTAAATCGTGCATCCAATCACTTCGGCCATACTTTGGGGGCACGCAAACGGCCACGATGAGGCTCCCAACTGGAGTAGCTGACAAATTAGCGGAGAAAGGCAAAATACGGATAGGATGGGTTATATGCAGAATACGTCGGAAAATGCAACCAGTCAGATGCTTTAAATGCATGGAATTCGGACATGTTGCAAGCCGATGTACTAGCGACATGAATTGCTTAGGGATATGTTTCAACTGCGGCAAATCAGGTCACAAGGCAAAGGAATGCAAAAGCGAGCGCTCGTGTATGCTGTGTAAGCGAAATAAGGAAATAGATTTTAGGCACGCCACAAACAGCAGCAGATGCCCTTCGTATCAACGAGCTCTTAAAAAGACAAAGCGATAATGAAGCTCCTACAGTTAAATTTAAATCATTGCCAAGCAGCTCAAGACCTACTGGAACAAACAGTAAAGGAAAATAATATTGATGTCGCTATTCTATGTGAACCATATCGACACAAAACACATGGCATCTGGGCGGCTGACTCCACCGGGAAAGCCAGTATATGGAGTTGCTCAGAGTGCCCCTTACAAATGACCAGCAGGAATGTAGGATCAGGATTTATTACGGCTAAACTTGACCAATTTTACATCTATAGCTGCTATTGCCCACCATCCTGGACGCTGCAGCAGTTTGATGCCTGCTTAGATAATCTTGTAAGAGATGCTAGAGGAAAATCCCCAATCATAATAGCAGGGGATTTTAACGCATGGGCAATAGAATGGGGAAGTTCAAGGACCACGGATAGGGGTCGAAGCTTACTTGAGGCCTTAAGTACCTTAGATGTCACCATACTAAACACGGGCTTGGAATCCACCTTTGAAAGGGGCAATGCATCCTCCATTATAGACCTTACCTTCGTGAGTAGTAGCATATACCGAAGGTCGGTGTGGAACGTAACGAACTATTATACCAATAGCGATCATAAGGCAATTATTTTTAAAATAGAAAATTCAGAGAGCAGGAACTTCAGCATAGACAGGGAAAGGTACAATGTCCAAACAATGGACCGAGACATGTTCTACGCCTCCCTAGAAGGCCTGAGTACCAGTGGGAACGCAGAGGAACAGAGTAAAAAGATATCTGCAGAAATTGGATCAGCGTGTGGGCTATCCATGTCGAAGTCCGCAAAGCAGAGGCGAAATGCACCAGTCTACTGGTGGAATCAGGAAATCGCTCAAGCACGCCGTGATTGTATTTCAGCCAGAAGAATGTACCAAAGATCCATAAATACACCAACAATGGATGAGCGGAGAACGCAGTACAAGGCCAGGAAACTTTTGTTAAAAAAACTTATACAGAGATCGAAAAAAGAATGCTTCCTTCAACTCTGCCAATGTTTCATTGAAGGTGTTTTCCCAGCCAGATGGAAAAGGCAGGACCTGGTGCTACTGCCAAAAGGCGAGAAAAATGCAGAGGACCCCTCGGCCTATCGACCAATATGCCTTTTGGACACAATAGGCAAAGTGCTTGAAAGGCTGATCGCGTCTAGACTAGACGAAGCCGTCAAAACGGGGGGCGACTTGTCGGCTGAACAATATGGATTTCGGAAATCAAGATCCACCGAAGATGCCATTTTAAAAGTGGTTCAGACGGCATCAAAAGCTATAGCGGGGAAACGATGGCTAGAAGGAAAAAAGCAATACTGCCTAGTTGTCACACTTGACATCAAAAATGCCTTCAACACGGCAAATTGGCAGAATATTATAGACGCACTTGACCACTTCAACACGCCAGAATACCTGATTAGTATTATTAAGAGTTATTTACATGAAAGGACATTAAAGTATGCAACAGCGAAGGGGAACCGACGCTACAAAATCACAGGAGGTGTCCCACAGGGTTCGGTACTTGGGCCTGCCCTGTGGAATATAATGTATGACGGAATCTTACGACAAGAACTCCCAGAAGAAGTTACAATAGTGGGATTTGCAGACGATATTGCAATAGTGGTAGTAGCCAAGCACATTGCCGAGATAGAGGCACTAGCCAATAGTGCAATTCAAAAGACTCACCATTGGCTTAAGACGGCCAGACTTAAACTAGCGGAACAAAAAACGGAAGCAGTTTTAATAAGCTCAAGGAAGAAGGTTGAATCGGCAAGTATCCTTGTGGGTGACACGATGATCACATCACAACGATCACTGAAATATCTAGGTGTGATAATAGATGATAGATTAAACTTCAGAGACCATTTAGTATATGTAGCGAAGAAGGCGAGTAGGACATGCGTAGCGCTGTCACGGATAATGCTTAACCACAATGGACCACGACAAGGGAGAAGACTTTTACTGGCCAGCGTAGTTAGATCGGTCATCATGTACGCAGCACCAGTTTGGGGTGACGCTGTCAAAACAAAGACATACAGGAAGGGAATTGAGAGTGTGCAAGTTATCATCCTCAGTCCCTCAATACTCAATATGGAAATTACAATCAATTATCAAAACCACTTCGGAACCTATTGGCTGTCACCCTCAATCAGTTGACACCCCCAATCCCTCTGTTTTTAACTATGGAAATTGTAAGCAATTTCATAACCACTTAGGAATCTATTAGTCGCTCCAGTCTATTCCAATCAATCCGCACTCTTTAGCATTTCTCTTAAAAGCATAATAATATATCCGAAGCCTGACCACTGGCTCGAGCCACTCTTCTCAGTATCAGTTACACCCCCCACTCCTTCCCAATAAAGAAACACTTTTCTAAGAGGCACTTAGATTGCGCAGCTGGGAAACGTAAACATTGACCTCTCGGTCACTCATCACCCATCCTAAGTGGAACTGTCCTAAGTGTCACAAAAATCTCGATCAAGAGCGTGGCAAGAAGCAAGCTTTGACATAACTTCAAACTATAAATAGCTTAAGAATACCTTTTGTAACCTTAGTCTTAAATTTGCGATCAATAAAGCCGGAAGGGTTCTTCCCAAAAATTAATTTTTTTCCATCACGCGTTCGCGGTCTGGTTAATTGGCGCCCAACGTGGGGCTCGCGTTAAAGTTTTCTTAAAAAAACTACACGAAAGATATTAAACCCCACAATATCAAAGTGTCGCGAGTGAACGTAATCCGGACTGTTGATCCAAAGCGGCGAATATTCTAAAAAGCCGTTAAGAACTCACTAAGAATTCCGCAACGATAATCTGTGGACAAATAAATTAACAAAATAAAGAGGACCTGAAAGAAATAAAAAGGGTACCTCAAAGTGTTAAACAATTTAAACAGTGTTGTGGATAAAAAATTATTTAACAAAAGAAAGAGGACCTGAAAGAAATAAAAAAAGGATACCTCAAAGTGTTAAACAATTCAAACAGTGTTATGAACAAATAAATTAACATAATAAGGAGGACCTGAAAAAAATAAAAAAGGGAAACCTCAAAGTGTTAAACCAATCAAACATTGTTCCAAAAAATAAGTTAACAAGAGGAGCTGAAAAAAATAGAAAGGAACCTAAAATTGCAAGCAAATAAAAAACAGTGCGCCGATATTACCAAATTAAATAAAACTATTTTGCTAATACTTAGCAAGTGCAAGACTACAAATCAACAAACTTAAAAAAAAAAAAAATTTTTAATTAAAACAACTGAAAAAAAGATCAAAAAAAAAACAAAAACAAAACAACGAAAATCAATTGTGGTGAACAAACCCGACAACTGCAAGACCTTCAAACAAAAAACATCAATAATAATCAAGGAAAGAAGACCCCCAAAGGAAGCCCTAAGGAAGACCCAACAACCAAGAAGAACAGCCCCTGGCTTAAGAAGGAAGACCATCCAAGTGAGCTCCATCAGTACATTTATAACTTTAAATAAAAAAACCCTGTATTTCTTTGTTGAGTTAATTTAAATTAAAAAACTGGAGGATCTCATAAGTAGATTTCGAAACTTAAAAATGGCTCAGAATCAGACCTTGACAGCAGATTTGATCGCTCAATTAATAGCAAGTAGAACTAAAGCCTTGTCCGATGAAATTGCAGCATTGAAGTTACAGATTAATACCAGTGCAAGTACGGTTCAGGAATACCGACCGACAGAAATAGATGACTCAGTCAGATGTGACGAATCATTTGACGTCATTAAGTCTATACCGGAATTCTCAGGTAGCTATGCAAATTATGTTAGTTGGCGAGAAGCAGCATGCTGCGCCATGAGAATGTATAAGGAGGGTAGTAGAAAATACGTAGGTGCCCTGACAATATTGAGAAATAAAATAACCGGGAAAGCTAATGACACGCTGACAAATCACGGTACTGTATTGAACTTTGAGGCTATTTTGGCTAGATTGGATTTCGCCTATAGCGACAGACGTCCGATTTATATAATAGAGCAGGAACTAAGTGTTCTTAGACAGGGCAACATGACAGTTCTGGAATACTATAACTTGGTTAACAAGAAACTTACCTTGTTAATAAATAAAACAATAATGACATATGGCGAAAAGGCCAACGTGATCACAGAAATGAATAAGAGAAATAGGGATAACGCATTGCGTATCTTTATCACAGGTCTGAATGGCTCTTTGTCAGAAATTCTATTTTCCCTAAAACCGGAGAACTTACCCAATGCTCTAGCAAAGGCTCAAGAGCTTGAAGCGAACAATCAGAGAGCATATTTCGCTTATAATCATTTTGTCCGTACTCAACAGAACAATAATCATAACAACAAAAATCAGCAAAAAAGGCCTGATAACCCAAATAACTATAACAACAATGTTAATTTGCGACTTAATCGAGTTAACCAAAATCCGAACAATAATCAGCAAGCAACCAGAAATGTTTTTGCACCAGGCAATAACCTAGTGCAGCCTCCACCGGTCCCGATGGATATAGACAGGTCCATCCAAATCCAAAATAGACTACAATATAATCGAAACCAGCATAGCCCCCAACCCTTGAAACGCTTGCATCCCTCGCCTTCGAGCCAACAGCGACCACAAAAGGCAATGCGAATTAATAATCTGAATGAGGATCATTTTTTAGAGGAAGACGGGGAGAGCTCCCCTACATCTTCCGAACAGACAGAAAATTAAATAAAAAATTTAAAATCCTAATCGATACCGGTGCTACCGCGTGTTACATTAAGCACGGTATCTATAATAACCCCCAAGAACTAGTTATTAAGAAAAGAATAAAAACAGTGAATGGTTATAGTTTAATAACCCATTTCCATAATATTATAATATTCGGCAAAAGCCAAAGGTTTTATGAAATTCAAAATTTAGATGCGGATCTATTGGTCGGCTATAACCTACTGAAGGAAATAAATGCCATCATTGACCTATCTAAAGGAACGCTTGCTTATAAAGATAGAATAGAAAGAATAAACTACAAAACCCCAGCTGAAGATACAGTTGGTAGTCTACAATGTTCAGATATAGATTTGAACATTGCCACTTATATGGACTCTCAAAAAGGAAATAATGGGAAAATGCTATCCTTATTCCAAGTGTCCGACTCTTATGAATCATCGTCAATGACTGACGCTGATTGCCAATTTACAGACGATAGTAAAATCGTTAGTAAACCAAAAAGAAAAAGGAAAATTAAAAAGAGCAGACGCCGAAAAGCGTCGGTATCCTCTGTTACCAATTACTCTGTATTATGCAAAGTAAATCACTCCGTAAATGTCACGGAGGACTTAAATGGTCTTGAACAACAAGTTGTCCAAGAAATAATCTCAAAGCATTCTCAAATTCAAACGTGTCTGCCTTTTAGAACAGATGTTAGAGGCGAGATAAGAACGTTGAATGACAATGCTATTTATAGTAAACAGTATCCTTATCCGTATTCAGTTAACAACTTTGTTAACCAAGAAGTAAATAGGATGCTACAAGAGAACATTATACGACCTAGTAAAAGTCCATACAATTCCCCAGTATGGGTTGTAGGGAAGAAGGGTTATAATGAGGATGGTACCAGGAAGAATCGACTGGTCATAGATTACAAGAAAATAAATGAAAATACAGTTCCCGATAGATATCCAATGCCTGATCCGTCAGTGATATTATCTAATTTGGGAAGGGCGCGTTACTTTTCAACAATTGACTTAGAGTCAGGTTTTCATCAGATCCTAATGAAGGACGAAGATATAGAGAAAACGGCGTTTTCCATCAATAATGGGAAATATGAATTTCTTAGGTTGCCCTTTGGATTGGCCAATGCCCCTCGAATTTTCCAGAGAGCAATGGACAATATTTTACGCGAAAAAATAGGAAAGACCTGTCACATTTATGTTGACGATATAATTGTTTTTTCCGAAACAGCAGAACAGCACTTGTATGATCTACAAGAGATAATAGATATACTTTTTACGGCAAACATGAAAATTTCATTGGAAAAGTCCAAGTTTTTCAGAAAAGAAACTGAATTTTTGGGATACCTAGTGTCATATAAAATCATAAAAACTGACCCACAAAAGATTAAAACCATCATAGAATATCCACCTCCCCGTAACATTAGAGAGCTACGCGGCTTTCTAGGTTTAACCGGATACTATAGGAAATTTGTTCAAAATTATGCTTCCATAGCTAAACCCCTCACTAAATTGTTGCAGGGTCACGACGGCATGGTGTCTAAACACATGTCTAAAAAAATAAAGATAACACTGGACGAAGAAAGCACTTCGGCCTTTGAAAATTTGAAATCACATTTGATTTCGCAGATCGAATTAACCCAGCCAGACTATTCAAAGAAATTTATCCTTACTACTGATGCGTCCGACATTGCTGTAGGCGCTGTACTTTCGCAGGACAATAAACCAATTACCTTTATTTCAAAAACTCTTAATAGTACGGAACAGAATTATGCCGCAAACGAAAGAGAATTGTATGCCATAGTATGGGCATTGAAAACCCTTAGAAACTATTTGTACGGAGTAACTAATTTAGAGATCCACACAGATCACCAACCACTTTCTTTTGCAGTCTCTGCACGAAACCCAAATTCGAAAATGAAAAGATGGCATGCTTTCATTGAAGAATACTCTCCTAAAATATTTTATAAACCCGGAAAAACAAATGTAGTTGCAGATGCCCTATCTAGAGTTGAAATAAATAGCACCATGAATCTGAATCATATATCAGACAATTCGTCTGATAATGAAACCATTCATTCCGCTGAAAGTAGCTATGAACAAGCAATAGAAGAGACTAATAAGCCGTTGAACCAGTTTAAGCAGCAATTGCTGATTACAAAAAATAAATTTACCATTCATGAAAAAATGGAAGTGTTTAACAAAACCAGGCATATAATAGAGTATGACACTGTAGAGAATTTAATAACAATACTAAAGGAATTCCTTCAGCCTAATTTTGTTACTGGTATTCACTGCACCCCGGAGGATTTGTTTGAAATCCAAACCCCGCTTAAAGACATATTTACTAACAAGTTTTTGTATACCAAAAAATTTGTTACCGACATTACAAATAAAAACGATCAGGAAATCATAATAGAAGAAACACATGCCCGGGCTCATAGAGGTCTCGACGAAAATCTCAAGCAGATCTTAAAATATTATTATTGGCCCAAACTTTACAAACAACTCAAGCAACATATTCGAAATTGCGAAACTTGCAACAAAAATAAATACAATAGACACCCCAAACAGATCCCAATATCTGAAGCACCCATTCCAAATAAGGAAGGTGAACAATTACACATTGACATTTTTTATGCTCAGAAATTAACATTCCTTACTTGCATAGATGCATATTCCAAATATTTGAAGTAAAAGAAATAAAAAACAAATCAAACATGGAATCTAAAGTTTTGGAATTAATCCAACCTTTCCCATTCAATCAATCAATAATGATTGACAATGAACCAAGTTTTTCTTCTGCTCAATTCAAATCCACAATAACACGTGCCGGTTTAACAATATATTACGCAGACCCCAGGCATAGTTTAGCAAACGGTCAAGTGGAAAGAGTCCATTCGACTATAATAGAGATCGCCCGCTGTATCCGGGAAGAGTACGAATTATTGGACTACAACGAAATCATTTACCGTGCAGTTAAGGAATATAATCAATCAATTCACTCTTCAACACAGCAAAAACCTTATGACATTTTGTTCAATAAGATAGATCACTCAGATTTACCAAGTAGACTAAAATCAGTCCAAGCAAAGATGGTAGAGTATCATAATAAAAAAAGAACTCCGAAAACTTATCAGGTGGGAGATGTTATATATGAGAAAAAACATGGCGAGCGCAATAAGCTTCAGCCAAGATACAAAAAGCAGGTAGTAAAGGAAGATTTAAAAGGTAAAATAATAATTAATAAAAAAGATCGTATTATTCACAAAGATAATATTAAGTTTTAACCAATTTTTGCGTTTTTACTTTTTTCTTTCTTTTCATGTTGTTAGCATGAATATTTTATTATTCGTATATATATTACTGGGCTCAACCGCTTCAGACATTATTAATTATTCTAATGAGGATTACGTCTTAATTGAAGACACAAACGACGTTTTTTTGTACGAAACATATGGAGAATTATTCCACGTAACTAACCTAACTTTTTATAAAAACATTATTAATGAAGAAATAGAGTATGTAAGGGATAGAAACATTCCTCCCGATTGGGACTTTTATTTACAGTTGAAATTGGCTAGCTCCCTTTTGTCACAACTTACACCACATAAAATAATAAAAAGAGGTATTAATGAACTTGGTACTATTTTTAAATGGATCACAGGTACACCAGATCATAACGATATGGTCACAATACAAAATAAAGTTAATGATCTTATAATCAACAACAATAAACAAAATCAAATCAATTCTGCAATTTTCAAGGAAATAGCAAAGGTTACCGGTTTAGTAAAAAACCTCAAACTTGATCAAGAATTCTTAGTAAAAAAACAGAGATTGAAACTGCTGTCATTGGACCTACAAACCTTGCGAGATGCAATTACATTCTCCAAAGCCAAAATTTTATATTCCAATATTTTGAATAACCACGATATGGCAGATATATTTACACACGAGAAATTTAATGTAACTTTAATAGATTTAATGGATGTTTCTGTTTTTTCCATTGTATCTTATAAGGGTTTAATCATTTTTTATATTAAATACCCTATTGTTAAGGATAGTTGTAAGCTATACCACGCAAAAGCCATATCCCAAAAAGATGGTAAATTATTAATCGACGAAAAAGTCGCACAATGTAACAATACTTATTATCCCATGCAGATTTACCAAAATGAATTATACAATAATTTTGCAAAATTTAAAAATGAAAACAATTGCTTTGTAGATTTATTAAATACAAAATTTACAAGTTGTAAAAAAATAAAGGAAAAAAACAGACAATTAGAAATTATAACAGATGGCGCTATTTTAGTATCTGGAACAAACTATGTAAATCAGACTTTAATTACAGGAACTTATGTTATTACCTTTGAAACGATTGTCAACATAAACAACATAACATATACCAATACTAAACAAAAATTGTTAAACTATATTAAAAACAATAAATTCGAAAACTTTTTAATATCTGAATATCTACAAAGCAACAATACTGAACTTACATTTGAGAATACCAATATGTTATCACCAATAATAATTCCTCTAGAAAACAATCATGTTCAAATAACACTAGTAATAATTTTAATTATTTTTGTATTTTTTATGTTAAAGCTTCTAAAAAGCCTCTTCCCCAATTTATGTCCAAGCATTGGCAAATTCATTAAACTAAATGCAGTTACTAAACGTAACAAAACTAAGATACCCGAAGTGGATCCAAATACTTTGAAATCGCTCAATAAAAAAATTGACAACCTAATAGATACTCCTTACAATCGGGGACGATTCATCTTAAGAAAGGGGGGAGTTATCATCCTCAGTCCCTCAATACTCAATATGGAAATTACAATCAATTATCAAAACCACTTCGAAACCTATTGGCTGTCACCCTCAATCAGTTGACACCCCCAATCCCTCTGTTTTTAACTATGGAAATTGTAAGCAATTTCATAACCACTTAGGAATCTATTAGTCGCTCCAGTCTATTCCAATCAATCCGCACTCTTTAGCATTTCTCTTAAAAGCATAATAATATATCCGAAGCCTGACCACTGGCTCGAGCCACTCTTCTCAGTATCAATTACACCCCCCACTCCTTCCCAATAAAGAAACACTTTTCTAAGAGGCACTTAGATTGCGCAGCTGGGAAACGTAAACATTGACCTCTCGGTCACTCATCACCCATCCTAAGTGGAACTGTCCTAAGTGTCACAAAAATCTCGATCAAGAGCGTGGCAAGAAGCAAGCTTTGACATAACTCCAAACTATAAATAGCTTAAGAATACCTTTTGTAACCTTAGTCTTAAATTTGCGATCAATAAAGCCGGAAGGGTTCTTCCCAAAAATTAATTTTTTTCCATCACGCGTTCGCGGTCTGGTTAATTTGCACCGCCTATGTGCTCTAGAGATCCTCTGCCTTTCGGACAGTATCAGCAGAGGCAGCAGAAGAGCTGGTATTCCACCAAAGACTTGTTGGTGTTGAAGAGGGCAAGTAAATACGAGGAAATACAAATAGATAATGACAACGCAGGACCTTATGCGAATATGGCAAACTAGATGGAGTGAATCAAAACAGGAAGATGGACTTATCGTCTAATTAACGATAACACAAATGGACGAACAGAAAACATGGGGAAGTAAATTTCTACCTGACGCAGTTGTTAAGTGGACATGGCTGTTTCAAAGCCTATTTACACAGATTTGGGCATGAAGATTCGGACCAATGCGAACACTGCAACAATGGTGCAGTCGAGGACGCTGAGCACGTGTTTTTCATCTGCGATCAATTTACGGAGGAAAGACAAATTTTGGAGAGTGTGCTTGGCCACAGTATACGACCAGAGATTCTCATCACGGATATGATCGAATCGGTCGGAACTTGGGACGCAGTTAGTGCAATGGCAGCGGCCATCTGCAAAAAACTAAGAATTATGGAGAGAAAACGGCACCAGAACCGACATATGAGGCGCTGAAATAGCGATCCCGCTCTGCGAAGTAATACCTGACGGGAGTCCCGCAGAGCATAGGGAGACTGGAATGGAAAAGCTGGAGCCTTCATTCGTAAGGGCCTCTTGAGTGTACTGCGGTACGCCAACGTCCTTTAAAAAAAAAAAAAAAAAAAAAAAAACACATCTCCTTTGGAGATGGGTTGCCGCTTGACTCTAAGAGCTGCCCAGACGCTTTCTGCAGACAGTTTCTGCCACATCCCCCTCCATGCCCTAAGAAAAGGAGCGTGGCGAGAAGGTTACGTGCCCTACCGCTCGATCCTGACCTTCCTACCTTCTCAACCGCGGAGGTAAAGGAGGTCATCAGAGCAGCCAAAAATTCCAAGGCAATTGGCCCAGATGGGCTAGCAACTATCATGCTAAAACATCTGGGTCAAACGGGTCTTTCTTACCTCGCCATGACTCTCAATCTTTCCATCTCCACCCTCTCCATCCCCCATCGTTGGAAAGAAGGCAAGATTATCCCTTTACCCAAACCAAACAAACCACTCAATGAAGGGCTGTCCTACAGGCCCATTACCCTCCTATCTCCAATAATCAAAACCCTTGAAGCCCTCCTCCTCCCCATCTTTCAAACCCACCTTAAACCCGCCCACCACCAGCATGGCTTCCTCAGAGGTCGTAGTACCACTACTGCTCTGTGCACTATCACGGAACGTATGGTCTCCGGCCTCAACAGCCCCAGACCCCACCACAGATCCATCCTAACTGCCCTCGACCTCTCCAAGGCTTTCGATACTGTCAGCCATCCCATCCTTCTAGAAGAAGTCCTCGAAACTTCACTGCCACCCTCACTTCAGAGATGGCTGGCGAACTACCTGGCAGGGAGACGGTCGTACGTGGAGTTCAGGGGTTTTCGATCCAAGAGCAGGAGACTTAAACAGGGCGTACCGCAGGGTGGCGTCTTGTCATCTCTCCTGTTCAATTTTTATGTAGCGAAAATCCCTGAACCTCCTCCTAACACGACTTTAGTCTCCTATGCTGATGACTGCACCCTTGTCACCACCGGTAGAGTTGTCAGGGAGCTGGAGGAGGAGATAAACAGCTTCCTCCCGTCCCTTGTCAACTTCTTCGCCCTGCGCAGTCTCAGCCTGTCAGCGAGCAAGTCTTCCGCCACACTCATCACCAACTGGACGGGCGAAGTCGGTAGGAACCTCGACATCCATGTCAATGGCCAGAGTATCCCTACCGTCAGATACCCTAAGGTGTTGGGTGTGACGTTTGACAACCTCTACACGTTTGCCAGACACTCTGAGGTCGTGGCTCTGAAGGTTCGCGGACGGAACAAAATCCTGAAAGCCCTTGCTGGTAGTGGCTGGGGTTTAGACAAAGAGACGATGATCTCCACCTACAAAGCCATAGCCCGGCCCCTTATAAAATATGCTTGCCCGGCATGGTCCCCTGCCATTAGCCCCACCCAGTGGAAGTCCCTACAAATGGCGCAAAATTCTGCCCTTAGACTCTCCACGGGGTGTGTTCAGATGACAGGCTTACAGCAGCTCCATGACGAGGCAGGCATACTCCCTGTCAAGGAGCATTACCTCCTCCTCCATAGGCAATTTCTCCTCAAAGCCTTCCTCCCAGATCACCCTAACCATAGCGTCCTCACTACCCCTTCTCCACCCCACCATAGAGCTATCCGCAAGGACTTCCGCTGCGAGGCTGCGGAAGTTACCAGTCTTGCCCACAATCTTACCTCAGACAACCTCATGTCAGCCCTCACCGTCTTTCACTCCTCCTTTGTCAACCAATCTCTTTCTAATGCAGCCCCCAACCCTGTTTTAGGCTGTCGCCCACCTCCAATTCACCCTCGAGAGAAAACCCTCCCCCGCTCCACCAGAACTGCCCTAGCACAATTGCGCTCCGGTTTCTCCACTCATCTAAACAGCTATCTCTCTAGGATTAATCCGGAGATAGCTGACTCTTGTCCCCTCTGCCATGCCCCCCAACATACCACAACCCACCTCTTTAACTGCCCCAGAAACCCCACCCACCTCTCCCCAATATCACTGTGGTCCCACCAGATAGAAGCTGCCCGCTTCCGCGGGTTTGACCCCGGCTAATTTTTCCTCACCCCTCCTCCGTACCCTCCCCACTTTCTTTCTTTCTTTTAACTCTTTATATGTTATATGTTGTCTTATGTTAACCATTTTGTCTCCTCTCTCTTTTGTGCACGTCAACCTTAACTTTTCTACATTGGTACATCGCCAACCATTTTCCTGAAGGCGCTACAACAACAACGACGACAATGACGACAACGACGATAACAAGAACAACGAGCATAAGAAGAGTAACGGTTAGAGATGATAAAGATGGCGAATAAGCGAGGTGGCGAATTCGCAAAGACGGTGATCAACGAGATGCAAGAGCGCAACGCTGCGAGAGCGAAGTGCTGTACGACGGCAGAGAGAGTTGTTGTTTGCTCGTTGAAGAAAGAGGTTGTGCGCTCTGACTGTGTGGCTCCGGGAACGACAACAATTCGAGGAATAAAGACGACGGTGAAGACGTAGCCGCGAGGCGATGATAATTATACATTCTTTATATTATTCGCTTTAAAATACTAATAAAGTTTAAACTATTATAATAAAACCCCACATTTTGGGCGCTCGTCCGGGATAGAGCAAATGTGAACGGGATAAAACAAACGTGAACGGAATAGAGCAAATGTAAACGGTATTGAACATAAGTGAACAAAATTGATGACATTAAACAAAAGTTGAAGGTGTAACAAAAATAATACAGTCGAAATTTTTTTTTACTACAATGTCGTGTTTAAATAATTTCATAAGTGGTAGCTTACGCTCAAGCAAGAAAAGGAATATTGCGGCAATGCATAAGTTTGTGTTCGAGAATGAAGGAGAAATAATCGTCAAAGATTACGGGAATTTGCCGGTTTCGATTTTGCCGAAAACGACCACAGATATAGTGCAAAGAGGGAATACGCAGTTAATAATCTGACGCAGGCTGACCTTGTTTCAATATGCAATGTGCTCGGCATTGGGTACAAAAACGAAGACCTACATGTACACATTTTTCGGAATTTGAACATGAACAGTTTACTGGCGTCACCCGAAGTCGACGAAGACGAAATAGACGACGAAACAGACGACCACACAGACGACGAAACAGACGACGAAACAGACGATGAAACAGACGTTGAAGCAGAAAACGTTATGTTCCAGACACCGAACGGAGAGATGAATACCAGACGGAACGTTTTTACAGAAAACGACAGAATGTCGACGCCACACTTTGCGATCAGTTTTCGCGACGTAGAAGAGAGCATACGCAGTTATGATGGCACTAACACTATTCCAGACGAAGTATGGATAGAAGAATATGAAGAACAGGCGACGCTTATGTATTGGAATGACTTCCAGAAGTTTTTGTTTGCAAAAAAACCACTGAAGGGAATTGCAAAACTGTTTGTGTTGAGCGAGAGAGGTTTAAATTCGTGGAATTCTCTCAAATTAGCATTGCTATCTGAATTTAAGTCGAGTGTAAGCAGCAAGATAATTCACGAGCAACTCGCGCGAACGAAACGTGGTAACACCGAGTGTGTTTTTGAGTACTTTTATAGAATGAAAGATATTGCTTCTCGAGGTAAAATTGAAGATGACGCTTTCATACAGTATTTAATTGACGGCATCGATGAGAAAAGTGTAAACAAAACAATATTATATGGTGCAAAAAATATGAGTCAATTTAAAGACAAACTAAAGTGTTTCGGAAGAATGGTTGCAAAGGAAAATCAGAGTGAGAAAGACAAGTCAAAGCGCAACGAGAACAGTGTGAAAGAAAAAGACAGAAAAAATCAGATTCTATTCAAAGACGAGAAAAAGGAAGTGAAATGCTACAACTGTGGTGAAAAAGGCGATGTGGTGAATAATTGTCAGAATAAAGAAAAAAAAAAAAAAAATTTACAAAAAAAAAAAAAATTTTAAATACAAACCCCCCCCTTTTAAAAAAAATTTACCCCAAAAAAATATATCCAAAAAAAAATGTACGGCTTTTCATACAGGCGAATTCAATATCATACAGGAATTTTTTTTTTATAATGCCACCCCACGGAGACGCAATTGTCCTATTGGATTCGGTGTGACCGCGACTCTAATATAATAAAACCAAATGGACAGTTTAAATAAACAATTCTGATTGATGAAGAGGTTTATGTGTTGGATTTTTGTGTAGTACCAATCAAATTCCTTGATATGAAATTAATTATCGGAGAACAATTTTGTTTGCACGCAGAGATTGTTTTTAATTGTCATGGCTTGCAAATGCGAAAAAATAAGATCAATGACGAACAAATTATTCTAAATATTTGGGTTGAAGTGGACAATGAGTTATTTGACATTAATGACGATGCGAGCGAATATGCTAAGAAAAAGGTGCGTGAGCTAATTTCGAGCTATGAACCAGTCAAAACAAAAACAACAAATGTAGAAATGCGAATTGTGCTAAATGATGAGACGCCTATTTTTTCATGTCCACGTAGACTAGCTTTTTCGGAAACGCGTATTGTTGATGAACAGATTGAGGAGTGGCTTGAGAATGACATAATTGAAGAGTCAACATACGAGTTTACAAGTCCCATAATACTCGTAAAAAAGCGCGATGGTTCTGCAAGGTTGTGTGTAGATTATCGTAGAATTGACAAGGTAATTGTAAAGGACCATTTCCCATTACCGCTCATCGAGGATCAGTTGGATCGTCTGCAAGATGCAAATATATTCAGTACAATCGTTTTGCTGAATCGAGCAGAAAATATACGTCGTTTGTGACACACCGAGGTCAATATCAGTTTTTGAAAGTACCCTTCGGATTTTCCAATTTGTCAGGCGTTTTTCAGCGCCACGTCAACGCGGTATTCCGAGATCTGTCACGCAGAGGTATTGCATTGCCCTATGTAGATGATATTATTATCACCGCTAAGACCGAACAAGTCGCTGTGCAACACTTGAAGGAAGTTATTGCAACATGCAAAGAATATAGTCTGCAGCTGAATTTGAAGAAATGCAATTTTTTGAAGACGCGCATTCAATTTCTTGGACATGTTATAGAGAATCGCAAAATTTACCCTTCACCCGAAGATTTAAGCTGAACCCAGGTTCGAGATACCACAAACTGTTTTAGCAAGTAGAAAGTTTTTTGGGGCTGACGGGCCATTTCAGAAAGTTTATACGAAACTACGAAGTGCATAGCTAGATGCGTCTAACTGAGTTGATAAGGATTCGGAGAAGTTTTGATTACATTTTGAGGATGAAAGTGCAGACGATGGTCAACTACATCCAGTTTATTTTATGTCAAAAAAGAACACGGATGCACAACGTAAATACAGTAGCTATGAGTTAGAAATATTGGCAGTCATCGAAGCCTTGACGAAGTTTAGGGTGTTTTTGTTAGGCATTCATTTTAAGCTGGTAACTGACTGCAACGCTTTTACGAAAACTTTAGAAAAACAAAGTTTGTGCACCAAGGTAGCGCGCTGGATTCTGTTTCTGCAAGAATATAACTATACAGTTGAACATCGATCTGGCATGAGAATGAAGCATGTCGATGCTCTCAGCCGGTATCCTGTGATGCTTATAAGAGAAGATAGCATTAGTACTGCTTTGAAAGATGCGCAAGCACGTGACGAGAAGACAAAAGCCATCAAAGAAGTTTTAAGCGATGAAAATAAGGCATACGATGACTACTTTTTAAAATCCGGTAGGTTGTACAAACTTGTTGGTGATGATGAGCTAGTAGTAGTGCCAAACGAAATGCAAAAACGAATCATTAGCAGTGCCCATGACAAAGGTCATTTCGCTGCTAAGAAGACAAAGGAGTTAATTTGTCGTGAATTTTTTATACCACACGTAGAAGACAAGCTTAAAGAATATATCGAGTGCTGTATTTCATGTATTTTAACGGATCGTAAACGAGGCAAGCAGGAAGGACTACTACACCCACTCCAGAAAGAAGACGTCCCATTGTTTACATACCATATTGACTTTTTGGGTCCACTTGAGTCAACGCATAAGAACTACAAACACATTTTGGCCATAATCGATTCCTTTACGAAATTTTGCTGGCTCTATCCAACGAAGTCAACTACAGCAAACGAGGTGATAGTGAAGCTCAGCAATCAAAGTGTTAACTTTGGCAACCCAGCATTCATTATTTCGGATAGATGCTCGGCATTTACATCGCAAGACTTTGTGAAATATTGCGACGATGAGGGAATAAAGCTAGTGAAGACGACTACTGGCTTGCCAAGGGTAAACGGACAGGTTGAGCGACTAAATTCTATTATAATTTCAGTTCTCTCGAAGTTAAGTGTCGATGACCCAACGAAATGGTATCGCAATGATAACAAATACAACAGGCAATCAACTCAACATTTACCAGGAGCATTAATACGACGCCTTTTGAGCTACTGGTTGGTGCCAATATGAGAACCAAAGAGGATCTTCAGATTCGAGATATGATAAACAAAGAGGCCATAAAAGTTTTCAACGAAGAACGCAGCGAGTTACGAATGAAGGCGAAGACTCAGATATTGAAGCTACAGAACGAGAAGGCATACAATCTTCGACGCAAGCAAACAAAACGATATGATGCTGGCGACCTAATACCTATTAAACGTACCCAGTTTGGTAGTGGCCTAAAGCTGAAACCTAAGTTTTTCGGGCCTTACAGAGTGGTGAAGGTGAAGCAATAACAACGCATATGATGTCCAAAGGGTAGGCAACAGCGAAGGACCAAAGAATTCTGCAACGTGCGCGGAATACATGAAGCCATGGTCGATTGGCAACGATGATAGCGATGACGAAGGAGCATTCGGGTCGAATGCTTAGTCAGAATGGCCGAATGTGGGATTGGTGTTTGGCTGTTTACCCAAATCCCACTAGTATGAAACAGCTGATCCCTAGACAACGACGACAACGATGACAACGACGACAATGACGATAACAAAACAACGACGATAAGATGATAAGAGATGATAAAGGTGGCGAATTCGCAAAGACGGTGATCAACGAGATGCAAGCGCGCAACGCTGCGACAGCGAAGTGCTGTACGACGGCAGAGAGAGTTGTTGTTTGCTCGTTGAAGAAAGAGGTTGTGCGCTCTGACTGTGTGGCTCCGGGAACGACAACAATTCGAGGAATAAAGACGACGGTGAAGACGTAGCCGCGAGGCGACGATAATTATACATTCTTTATATTATTCGCTTTAAAATACTAATAAAGTTTAAACTATTATAATAAAACCCCACATATATAAATTAAAAATCTTCAAATTGAAATGAGCTACAGAATACCTATGCTTGAAACTTAATCACAGGAATATTATTCAACATACCCGAATTCTCGACAACCGTCAAACCATTTTTCGAAATAGTTGCACCGGTCTTGTCAAATGGGATTAACATTCCAGTCCGTTGTAAACGCTTTACCGATATCAGATTTCCAGCGGCTTCTTTACAAAAGAGTACATACTCCAGTGTATTTTCATAGTCACTTTCAAGGAATGAATAAATTCGCCTTGCTTGGCCACTGCGATTTTAAGTGGAGGTACCAACTCCACGCTGTCGGTATATAGCGATTCGTCAATAATAATATGGTCACTTGCTCCAGAGTCAAGAATTAATTCGCATTTAACCAATACTGAGGTCTTTATCACTTCTTTTACCATGAATGCAATGCCGTGAGATGTTGCAGCTTGAATTTGTTTTTCTTTTTCTTCATTTTTATTTTTTTCTTATTCTTTTATAATGATAACAATCTTTTTTCTCTGCCACAGTAATGACATTTAACTTTATTCTTGTAGCTTCCCTTGAATAAATTCATTGGTTTAGTAAACCGATTTTGAAAAGAAATATTTTTATAACTGTTGTTTTTGTTGTGCACATTCACGTTCATAACTTTCTTGCTAGTATCAATGTAATCATTTTTAATTTTAATTTCCTGGTCTAGCAATCTAATTTTTACAAACGCTTAAGTTAAATTATCTTCTGATAGTGTCTCAATTGCAGTGATGACGCCATCATAAGATGAAGATAATGTTATTAGCAGATGAGAGATTTTATCCATCTCTTCTATTTTTGCACCGGCTGCCAGCAATTCACTAATTAACTCATCAAAAATATTAAAATGGGCTAATAAAGACGTCTCACTCGATAGCTTCAGAGAAAGCAAAGGTTTTCGCAATGCTAGCTGAAATGCCAGACTTTTTCGTTCATAGACTGCGTCTAAGTTCTTAAAAATCTGACATGCAGTAATGTCGCTTGTGGCGAAATTTAAAAATGAGTCGCTTAGGTAATCTATTACTGTGCTCTTTGCACATCGTTCTGTCTTTTTCCAATTATCATCTACCTCAGCAGGCATCGAATTGTCAATAACCTTGAACACAGCTAATTCGGCCAATAGAGCCCTAACTATATATTTCCAAATTGCATACTTCTCGCCATCGAACGGCTTAATATTGCGTTTTCCCTTGTCCATTCTTATTTATATATATATATTTTTTTTTTTTTTTTATGAATACACACACGGCTGTCTACAACAAAAAAAAAACGCGCCAAAGAAGCTTCTCGAAAAAGAATTTCACAAGAATGTAAAAAAAATTATTTCACAATCTATCTCAATTTCTGAAACCAATTGTTATTAGGCAACAACTCAACAACTGTGATGAACCTATCTAGCTGTCTAGGGTTCCCATCGAAAGTTGGCAAGCGATCAACGTGGTTCATGACATATTCTGGGTTATTTAGCATAGTACCGAATCCACTGACCGTAGTGGCGAGACTGGGTGAAGGAGTAGGCCCATAGCCATTGCCTGAATCGCTCATTTTAGAGGGTGTTTTGGATTTTCGGGGTCGAACAGGTAGAGTTTGCAATTGAAGTTCTTCAGTGATAGAGGGAAGGGAAGTTTTACGTCGCGCTGTTCGTGGGAGCCGAAACCCTTAAAACAGAACGCGTAGTCTTTCTAATGTTATCGGCTAATTTCCTTGACATTAAATAGTGTGTTGAGCGCACTAAGAGTTTTTAGTGAACTATTAAATTTCAAAAATAAAAAGGCGAGAATTATTCACGTTATAATTATGTTTTATTTATGCTGAAGCTTGGCCGAATACCTTGCTTGCATGTACCAACGAACGAATGAAAACGAATGTCCTTATGCTGAATCTGGGCCGATTGCCTAGCTTGCAATATACTAAAGTGAGATCGAAACAAGATAAAAGCTCGTACAAGAGAAGTAAGCACAAAGAAGATGACAAAGTAGGCAGTGCAATAACGCATAATGCTGCTTAATTATCTATGCATATTTTGAACTACCTATAATAGTTACAGTGTTTGGCGGGATTTTTAAATGCGACAATATTTATGATAGGTTTGTTGTGTCTGGCCCGAACATACTCCCCCCGTTGAAACCCAGTGTTTGAACCGAATCCTTAAGGGGCAGGCGGCAAAGTTTGGGTACAGCCCTTTTGATTACACCAGACGGAGTTTTTTAATGAATTTGTAAATAAAGCCAAAAACTCGCTGCATTAATCCGAAACTGCTGACCATTTTAGAGCTGGCAGTTAAGTCCAGTTGGAGAGACCTGACCATTAGCACATTTCTTCGCAACTCCAGGGTGGGCTTCTCTGAAGGGTACTGGGTAGGCCAATCAGCTCGAGAACTAACCAAATATGCTGGACCATAAAATCACAACTTGGAATGAGCCAGGACATCGGCGTCGGCGTCTCTGGATAGAATGCCAGCAGGGCTTAACGATATTGGAACATGACGCCATTCTACGCTGCTACTAAAATCCTGAATAGTAGCCACTCGATTTGCCACAAATGTGTTGCAACGAAAGGGCACATCTCGAATCCACGCAAGTGCTACTGTAGAGTCAGACCGGCAATAAGTCGGTCCTTTAAAGATGCCCATCTATTTGACTTCGGATACAAATTTGGATTCAGGACTCAAAACAAATCTGGGAAAAGAGAGAAATGGTATATTAAGAAATCCATTGCACATTTCGTGGCAGGTCGTGTGACGTTCCAGAGGTTGGCTGTCATCCCATGATAGTCGGTTTTTAAAAAGGTTTTGCAAAAATATTTTTGGCTTCGTAATCACCGGTCCAAGCAGCTCAAGAGGATCGTGTAATGGCGGAGATGACCGATCGTTTATAAAGTTTGGAGTCTGCAGGAGACATACAAATACAGTCCTTTTTGAAATGACCTTCAGACTCTTTTTCTTCCTTGCTTCTTGGATGAGCAGCCTTCTCAAAGCCTTGCATTTCCCAGAATTTTCTGACCGACTCTTCCAGGCGATAATCAATATGATCCACGTCCTTCTGCATATCCACTAGCGAATCACCTGAAGTTTGATGAGTTCCTCAAGCTAAAACCCAAGCAAGACGAGTCTTCTGGAGAAGTGGTAACTCAGGGCTAATTTTAATTTGGCCAACACAAAGAAGATCATAGAATAAGCTGGCACCAAGTAAAAAATCCACTCGTTGAGGCTTGTAAAAGGACGGATCAGCCAATTCGATATTGGAAGGGATTTCCCATTCCTTAATGTCCACATCAATGTTGGGCTGACAACCAGTGATAGTTGGCACTACCACAGCAGTGAAAGCGGCGGCAAACTGTGAGGTTCTGGATTTTAGAGACACATTTACAGATGATTTATTTGTGGCTACGGCCACATCTCCAAGCCCTGAAATAAAGACCGAGGCCTTTTTTTTAAATTGCAATTGATGTGCAATATGCTCCGTGATAAGGTTTAACTCAGATCCTGAGTCAAGCAATGCTCTACAAGGCACGAACAAACCATCTTGATTACGCACGAGGACAACAGCGGTAGCCAGAGGCACCACATTAGAGGGGGAAACTTGGGCATAAAGAGAAGTGGATGGAACATCACATGCTCCATTCGAAGATGATGAGAGCGGTGAGCCAGGTGGTAGCACTTCAAAATGATGCCTTGATCCACAAGAACGGCAATTCCCAGCACTGCAAAATTTGGTTTGATGTCCTGGCTTCAAGTAATTGTAGCAAAGTCCCAATTCTTTAACCTCCTTATGTCGAAGACTAGGCGATAAGTTTAAAAATGTACCACATGAATAAATTCCGTGAGTAGGCTCCTCACAAAAGGCGCAACTAGGACTGAATTTACCTGAGTTGCAAAGAAAGACCTTCTGGATTGGGTAGTACCCTGATTCGATGGGCTAATAATGGTCTTATGCAAGCTCATGGCATGCTGAACGCTTTCCAGCTCTTGACACCGATTGTCCAAAAATATTTAGAAGTTGCCTGCAGACGGCAACGATTCCTTATAGTCCATTGCGGCATTCCTTTCCCAATTAGATCGCGTTTCAATGTCGAGTTTTTGCAATAAGGTAAAAATCACAATTGAATCCAAGGCTCGTCTGTGAACGTTGAATTTATTGGCAAAGTCCCTCAGCTTCCCAGATGTTGAAGACTCCACTCTCTTTAAGCCAAAGATCTCCTTGATGTGTGCCTGAACAACTAAACGCTTGTTATTAAACCTTCGCTCTAAAATTTGCAATGCAATTGTATAATTATCGCTGGAGAGGTCCAAAGCTCGAATCGCTTCCAACGCTGATCCTGACAACGCCGATCGCAAATATCTAAATTTTTCTATTTTGCTTAAACCTCATTCTTGGTCAATAATAGGGTTGAACATTGACCTAAACTCCGCATATTCGGAATATCCTCCAGAAAAGTTTGGCAGCTTGAGTTCAGGCAGTCGCACTCGACAAGAGTATTCAGCAACACTGGGTCCAGTTGGATGATTCAAGGTTTCCTGGCAAAGTGTAGGGGATGGCAAAATTTGTCGTCTCTTCAACTGGACTCTGAGGCGCGACCTTAGAGCGACAATTAAGCAGTAGAAATTTTCTCGCAATTCACTTCCGATTTCGCTAAAATCCAGCTCCTCCAAAGCATCATGGCCAAATTGAAAGATACTTCCATGCGATATATCAGCTCAAGTCGTACCAATATTTCCTGCTAGTAGTTAGTATATGGGTCCCCGAAACCTCTTGAATGTGAAAATTAAAAAAATCGACTGCTAAATGCCGCTAACCCCCCCACCAGCAACCCAATTATGTTATCCGCCGCGAGAAGCGGCGGTAACAGCGAGGCGCGCGCTAGCGCGCTTAGTTCGCCAACTCATCCGCTTCGCCAGCTCATCCGCTCCGCCAGCTCATCCACTTCGCCAGCTCATCCACTTCGCCAGCTCTACCGCTTCGCCAGCTCATCAACCGCTTCGCCAGTGCCACTATCGCTCGCATCGAATCAATTCAAAATGAGCACAATAACATGCGATTTATGCAATGGAAAATTTGCTATTAATGGCTTTATGGCGCACTATGCCATGTGCAAAGGACCTCGAAACGCATTTAATGAAATGCAGAGGACAAAGGCATCGAGGATTGCATGTGATGTATGCAGTATAAAAGTGCAAATCTCGGAATTTGCTAAACACTATAATAAGTGTAAAAGACCACGTAACGCATCACCTAAAGTGTCTCTGATTGCATGCGATCAATGCAAAAGAAAATTGAAACTTGCCGATTTCAATAAGAAAAAAAAAAAAAATGAAATCAATTGCACCGTTTGTAATATTACAGTTCCAGCAGCATTATTTAAAATACACCAAAGGACGATTGCACATAGAGATGCATCATGTCAGCAGTTGAACAGCAATAAAAATGTTATGATAATTTCACCGGCAACCAATAAGTTTCCATGCAAAATTTATCGCATCTACACTGATGCCACAAATATAATATGCGCAAATGAGTTTTTTAAACTTTGTGAAGAGGACTTAAGATCACTTTTGGAATTGAATTTGTACGAATATGGAGCTATCAAATTTAATTTAAAATTATTTGGCGATTATATTAAAAGCACTGAAAATGATGAAATGCAAACTGCCTTAAAACATTTTGTAACGCATTTCGGTAGTCTTTACAATATTGAAGACATAGATGAAGTGCTAACCGCAATGGTGGAAAATCTCACTTTGATCGCGAGTGAGTTTCAGGAGAAAGATAGTGGCTGGGCCATCGAGAAGTTGAAGTACACAATTTGTAAACTGGAAAACATCCCAGCTTCAGCCTATTGCGCTTTGCCATCACACATTCAAGCGAAGAACGCAACCACAAACGTCCACAACAGTAATATCTACTGTTTCAAGTGGTCAGTGCTCTCGGCGATCGCAGTTAAAAACTGTCCTCGAATGACAAGGATAGAATTAAGGAAACTTACAAGGACAAGTTTTTACAATGTTTTGGCTATTGATTCTTCAGTAATAACATTGCAAGGAAAAACATTAAGGTTCGATGACATTGCTTTTCCTATTGATACAAAAGGAATAAAGCAATTTGAAAAATTGAATCCAGGAATAAGTGTCAATATTTACACGCTAGAAAGAAGCTTAGATGGACAACATAAAGTGGTTGGTCCTACTAGAAGAGCCGATACTATAAGACCATTCCACATAAACATGCTCACAATTTATAATGCGAGTAGTGGCCTGTATCATTTTGTTTTGATAAGGGATTTAAAACGCCTTACTAAGCTTCAATTTACAAGGAGTAACAACAAAAATGGAATATTTTGTGATAATTGTCAACATTATTACACAAGTGACAATAAAACTCACAGCGAAAAGGAATGTGGAAAGGTCACTGCCAATTACCCCAAGCCAGGAACGACAACGCGTTTTACGAGTGCACACAAAAAACTTTCACCCCCCGTAACTATATATGCGGATATTGAAGCACTCCTGGAGAAATATCACCACCCAGTGAACGATCCAAATACTCCCAGTTTTACAAGAGCTCAAAAACATAGAGCATGTGCGGTTTCCTTTTATGTAGTACATAAATATAGACCTTCACAGAATAAAATGTGGACATATGAAGGTAAGTCTACATTTAAAATTTTAAAGTTGTATATAGTTATTTTAATTATATTTTTGCTCATTTCAGGAGAGGATTGTATGAAAGAGTTCTGCAAAGAGTTGGAAAACACATGTCATAAACTATATGATATGTATTGGTGTAGACCTCATACCGCATTAACTGCAACTCAACAGCAAGAGCAGGAAAATGGACTTTGCTACGCTTGTGAAGTTTTTATAAATGAAAACGAAGGAAGGGAGAGGTATTTCAATCCATTTTCTGGTTTTTATATGGGACCAATACACAGTAAGTGTAAAGATAGTTTTAAGTTAAAATATCCCTTTTTCCCAATAGTATTTCATAATTTATGTAGGTATGATATACATTTATTTATAAGTGAATTAGGAAATAATTTAAAAGCAATTCCATGTAATAAAGAGTTATATATAACTCTAACAAAAACAATTATTGAAAACCATAGATCTAAGTTTAATATAGTTTTCATAGATTCTAATAGATTTTTAAATTCAAGTTTAGAAAAGTTAGCAAGTTATTTAAATAAGGACCAGTTTAAGTTGCTTGGACGTATTTATAAAAATGATAAGTTTGACTTAATGTGTAGGAAGGGAGTTTTCCCTTACGATTATTTATATTCCTTAGAAAAATTAAATGAGCGCACACTGCCTCCTATTGAGTATTTTTATAACTCATTAACAGAAGAGGAATGCACTGTGCAAGATTTTAATTTTGCTCAAACAGTTTGGAGTGTCTTTGAGTGCGAGACCTTGCGCGACTACCTTCTTTTGTATTTAAGGGCTGATGTGCTAATTTTAGCTGACGTATTTGAGAATTTCAGGCATATTTGTTTGACAATTTATTCATTAGATCCAATAAATTATGTAACAGCTCCTTCATTATCATGGGACGCAATCCTTAAGTTCACTAAAGTAAAATTAGAACTCCCTAGCGATCCTAATATTTACAATTTTTTAAAAGTTGGTATTCGAGGCGCGTTAGTTCAATGCACTCAAAGACTAGCCAAAGCGAACAATGAGTATTTAACAAATTATGACTCTACACAAAAAAATGTTTTTCTATCATACATTGATGCAAACAACCTTTATGGTTGGGCTATGAGTCAGAACCTTCCAATTTCCGATTTTAAATTTTTGAGTCAAAATCAAATAAACGAAATTCAGTTTGAGTCAGTTAATGATGACAACGATGAAGGGAATATTTTAGAAGTTGACCTAGACTATCCAAGTAGCATCCATGATCAACATAATTGTCTTCCATTTTGTCCTGAAAATAAAATACCACCTGGGGGAAAACAAATAAAACTAATAGCAGACTTGGAAAATAAAAAAAAATATGTTATTCATTTAAGACAATTGCAATTAGCAATTCAACAGGGGTTGATTTTAAAAAAAAAATCACCGAGTTTTAACTTTCAAACAGGAATTTTGGTTAAAACCATATATTATTTTAAATACAAATTGCAGAAAAAATGCGAATAATGATTTTGAAAAAAATTTTTTTAAATTAATGAATAATGCTGTTTATGGAAAAACCATGGAAAATGTAGAGAAGAGGCGAGATGTGAGACTGGTGCAAAAGTACGAGTCTACACGTAATTCCCAAAGTTTTAGACAGTTAGTGGCTAAGCCAAATTTCCATAGTGTTGAACTTTTTCAAAATGACTTAGCTGCAATTGAACTTAATAAATTGGAAATCTTTTATGATAAGCCAATTTATATTGGAGTGTCAGTTCTAGAACTGTCTAAAACTTTAATGTATGACTTCTATTATAATTTCCTATGCAAGCAGCAACCCTCGCCTAAAATAATTTATATGGATACAGATTCCTTTATCCTATCATCCTCGAATAATTTTTACAATATAATAAAAAATAATCCGCATAGCTTTGATACATCAAATTACGATCCGAGCAATAGATTTCAAATTTTACCTGCGAACAACAAAGAAATAGGCTTAATGAAAGATGAAAATGGTGGTAAAATTATGAAGTCATTTGCAGGTATCAAAGCAAAAGCCTATTCATATATTGTTGAAGGTGAGGGTGAAACAAAAAAAATAAAAGGAGTAAAAAAATCGGTAATAAAAAAGTTGACTCATGAGAATTATATCGATTGTATACGAAATAGGAAAACATTTTATGGTGAACAAAGAGTCATTAGAAGTAGAAATCATACACTGTATACTGAAATAGTTAATAAAGTTAGTTTAAATTATAAAGATGATAAGAAATTTATAGAAGAAAATGGGATTAGTACTCTAGCTTGGGGGCATTATAAAATAATGCCAAATAATGTATTATAACTCAACAATTTTAAATAATCTTAATATTGTATATTTTATTTATATATTGATATTTTACACTTATATATTTTAAGCATGTATTTGAAGAATAAAATAAAAAACTCAAATATTTATTAAATTGATTTAAAAGATTTTTATTTACATATTGATATTGGAATAATAATAATTTTATGATAAAGTATCATTCAATCAATAAAAGCATCATTTTTGTGAGCATTTCTCCTGTCCTCGTTTCTTAGCACAATTATTCTCAGTATGTGTATCGCTGCCACAATAATTACAATAAAGAAGCTTGGTATATGAAACCTTGCTTGACTCCGCTTCATTTTTTTTATAATACTTTTTATCTTATCCATTATCTGAGTTATTCAACGCTTCGCTCCTGTATTAACACTACTTCTTATTTCAGTAATTTTGATTTATTTATCCAAGAATTATGAGTGCTGTCAAATCCTAACCACTTAACGTATAGATTGTTTCCCCTTCTCTTGATTATCTTTTCAACCAAAAATGCATTTTTATCTTTAACCTTTTGAAGTTCAGGTTCATAAAAAGACCCTTCGATTATTTGATTTTTATAATCTTTTATGATGTATGTAACAGGTGAAGTCATTTTGATTTTATGTATTTTAAATATCTCTGTAGTCCAATTGGGTTCATATCCTTTTACAAATACGCCTTTATGCTAATTCTTATTGAATCTCTTACATTCAATTTATGACGGGGATATACCTTTGGTATGTTATAAAACGTTTTCAAAATAAACCTTTCATTTTTCTTTGTCACCTCATTTGGTTTCATTTTAATTGTTCTATGGAATGTATTATTGTATTTAGATAGTAGATTTGGTAACCTACTAACCCATTCATAATTTCCTTGATAGCTGAACATTTTCCACATAAGATTTTTTAGGGTTCTGTTGAATCGTTCGCATATTGAAGCCTTTAAATGTGTAAATGTATGATAATGATTTATTTGATGTTTCTCCATTAATTGCTTAAATTTTATGTTGAAAAACTCTTTTCCTTGATCTGACTGAATGTTTTTAGGAAAAATTTTTGCTGTTATAAAAACCAATTGCATAGCCTTAACAACCTCATCAGAGGTTTTCGATCTAACAGGCTCTGCATAAGCCCTTTTCGAAAATGTGTCAATTACTGTAAGTAAATATCGAAAACCCTTATTTGATTTCTGAAATGGAATCATTTCAACTAAATCAATTTGCCAGGTATCGTTTATACCCTTTTGAACAAATTTTCGTCTCTGAAATGATCTTCTTGCCGGTTTATGAATTTCCAAAACAATTTGTCTTTTACTCATATTTTTATTGTATTTATTTCTTATTCATAGTCTTACAACCTTTTTAATACTGTTTGATTATATATTTTAACATCGGTTTTTATTTGACTACGCATCTTTTTTGATATTTCAAAGCATAAGCGTGTTAAATCTATTTGTATATCGCGATCGAAAGAACCATCTAAATCGCTCAATTGAATATCATATTTTTTTAACTCGAAACACTTAGGAATAATGAAATTATAATATGTGTATGATATTTGCTTGTGTAGAATTGTGTGCCAACATAAAAAAGAAGTAATAAAAATCCCTAATCTTATAAACAATCGCCAAACATCACAATCCATTTCAATTTTGTTACCGTACTGATTTAATATCATAACACACTGTTTATCAATTTTACGATATATAAAACTACATTTAATTGAGTCAAGCATGGGTTGTTCATAAATACTGTCAGGCATTAAAAACTCAAATTGATCTAGTCTGAGCTGAATATATTCCTTGAAGGTGAGTAATTGTATCCAATCCTCCTTCTCGAATCCAATAAAATTTTTATTATTTTGTTGAAGCCAGACGATTGGTTTAAATTTTCTACTTGTAGAAAATCCACATTTTAGTTTTAAATTATGTAAAATGTAGTATTCAAAACCAAAAACAATTTCATGGTCTTGTTTTTTTTTATTACTATTATTATTTTTTTTTTGTAAGCTCCATTTTATTAAAGAAACACTGTAAAACTGAGAGAATCATAGATTATTGCTATATAAGGGGAAGTCATTATTGTGATATCATTTAGTATTCAAGTTGCTTTTGATTTAAAATGGTTCAAGTTAATAGAGATACTAGCGTTCTAGTCGACTTTCAATATGTGTATGGAAATAATAAACAAATTTTCGTAAAATAATTGGTATACATGCAGACTGGTTCCGTGATCCCGAATTTTTTCTATTTCAAGCCGCCCTATAATGTCAAGGAACTTACTGAAGAAACCAGGTGCACTCAACTTAAAATTCAACAGAATAGAAACGGGTTGGATTGGTCCGGAGGCGATATACATTATTTGTGTCTTGCCGATATAATAGCTCCTCTAAACAACAATTATTGTTCGAGGAAATATAAAAAAAGAATTTTTACAAAAATATATTACTACTAATATCATTGATATAGATATTGGAATGAGCTTGAACCGCTTTCCGAATTATTTTACAAATTGTAGAATACACAAGCATATAAAAAATAAATGTGCCCTAAATAATATATTTAAGTTATTTGTGTATCTGGAAAATTCAAATTAGAAAATATACGAATACATAGAATAAACAGTAATAAAATGATTGTACAATTTATTCATCCATTTACTATGCTTATAAGCGGCCCATCCGGTTAAAAACCCTGAAAACCCCCTTGAAAAAAAAAAAAAAAGATAAAAAATTTTTAAAAAAGAAAATTGTGGTTTTACACAGAACCCCCCCCCCAATTTCCCAAAAATTAAAATTTTAAAGAAATTCCCGGAAAACAAAACACGCGAAAACCCCCTTTTTTTTATTTTAAAACCCAAAATGGGGTTTTTAATAAAAATTTTGTGAACTCTTTACAAAAGCTCACATCATAGGAATTTATCTGTTATTGTGGTTACCCAGAAGATTTTTCATAAGTCATCGCATACAAGAGACATATCTTTAAACACAAAATATATTGTGGTTTTTAAGAATCCAAGAGATAAACTCCAATTTTATTATCTTGCTCGACAAATACATCCTGAAAATCCCTCTGAATTAATGAGTATATATAAAGATGTAACAGATCAACCACATGGGTATTTGTTAATAGATCTACCCAGCGCATCAACGATCTATTACGCTACAGAACAAACATTTTTAACCCATTTTACGCATATTGTTTTTGTTATACTAGCGAAAATGGTTTACAAGAAGAATCTGAAACGATTAATGGATCACAAACATATGCTCTATGTTTTGAAAAAGGCTAACAATAAATTACGCAAGGCGATATTGTGCTCCAGCGATAAAAATCTGATTAAAACAATTATAGAAATTGTACTTAATACTTTGCAAGGCAATCATAAATTGAGTGGAAAACAAATGAATATAATAAAAAAGTATAAAAATATTCTTCGCTTTATATCCAAAGCCCTCTATAAATTCAAAGAGGAAAGTTCTTATTCAACACGGAGGATTTCTTCCAGTTTTAATAACATCATTGCTTTCAAGCATTTTTGGAAAAATTCTAGAAAATGTATAATAACAAACAAAAATTACACAAGGTAATAGTTATGCATCCGAATGCTTATAATAAACTTATTAAATCAGATAACGGAGAAGATTTAATAAATTTTAAGTTAATACCAATATTATTAAATAAAAATCCCAACGTTATCTTCGGGGTGCCGAAGATTGCAGACTCTTTTCGAAGTTGTTTCTGCCGTAAATCACATGAACGGGGTTGGTCAGTTAATAGGGCCGATTTCGATTTGTATGACAGCTATATGATATAGTAGTCCGATTTTAATAAAATTGAGTACAAACGCGTATATTTATGTAGAAAACGTGTTAGACGAGTTTTGAAAAGATCAGTCAATAAATGTGCGAGTTATTGCCTAAACCGATTTAGGTTCGTATGACAGCTATATGATATAGTGGTCCGATCCGACCGATTCAAACTGGTGTACTACCTAGGTAAAAAAGAAGGCTATATACCAAGTTTCAGCAAAAGAGTCTAATAAGCTTAGTGATTTTAATAAATGGATTAAAATACGTCAAGAGTTAAATATATTTCAAAATAAGAAACGAAAACCTAATTATAATTTTGGTCGAGATGAAAAATCTAATTTATTTAAACATTCAGAAGCTCAAACTGAAGAAATAGGAGAAAAGCTCACTAATATGTTGAAGGAGGAGAAAGTGCAGAAAAGGAGAGATACAATAAATAAAAAACAATTCTTGGAAGCGATTACAGATGAAGTCAGAGAAAAATTCCCTGACATGTTAAGAAAAGAGCCAATTGAAAATAAAAGAGAATCGATGAGTAAGACAACATTTTCAACGATTTCTGATGGTGAAATTAAAAGTCAAACAACAAAAAAATATAAAGCATCAAGAGACCCATTAACAAAACAACAAATAAGACTCAAAAACAAACTCGAGAACAAACTCAAGAAATATAAACAGTCACATAACAATATTCGAAGTGATAGTTATGCACAAGAAAAAGCCCAACTACGAAGATTAAATTTAAGAAATCGTTCAATACAAATTGGAAAAAATAAATTGAACTGGATTTCGTGCGACTAAAATGAGTAGCTGCAATCAGTTTTATACTACAATTATTAGTAATAATTCTATGAATATTTACCCAGAAAATGTGAAATCGAGTTTTACTAATATGGTGCAAATCTTCGATAAAGAAAAATATTAATAATTTTCTCCTCCCCCTAAAAAATAAAACAAAAAAAAATAAAAAAAATATATTTTCCAAACAACCCAAAATAAAAACCACCACCACCCCAAACCACCCCCACAAAAAAAAAAACAATACACAAAAAAAAAACAAACCCCACCAAACACAACAAAACACACCCCAAACAAAAAAAAAAACCCCAAACCCCCATTTTTGTTAAAATTAAACCCTTTTTTTTTTTTAAAATCCAGAAAAATTAACAAAAAAAAAAAAAAAAACAAAATCAAAAAACAATTAATAAAACCTAAAAAACACAAAAAGGGTCTGGAAAAAAGAATAAAAGGAAGCGAACTAAAAGACATAAGACTCATTCAACAACTAAGAAAGCAAAGCGAAGCACTAAAAAAGGAAAATCAATAAAATCAAATATTAAATATATATTTTCAAAAGTTAAAAAATGAATCATCATCATATAGAGTGTATGAAAAGTGAATTGGATTTATTTGAGCCGCACCCCATACAAAGTTCTGTTCTTCGAACTGAAGAGGTAACATACAATCCAATCGCATCTTTAGATGGAGCAAGCAAAAAATAGCGAATTGACCGGAAGTTCCACAAGCGTAGTGAATAATATATTACATTCTTTGTTTAGAAGTTCATCTGTATACCTAAACAGTACTTTAATATCACAAAGTGATGACAACTATCATTATAGATCATATATTCAAACAATATTAAATTATGGTAGCGATGCAAGCGAAAGTCATTTAGCTACACAAGGATATTACCCACGAATGTTTTCACACCGCAACCTATTAGATGGCAGAGTCTCAATCAAGAGCCTCTTTCAAAATAGCAATAAAGTAGAATTATTTGGAAAAGTACATGGGGATATTTTTAATCAGAATAAATTATTAATAAGTAACGTAGACTTACGTATAACATTCAACTTAGAAAAACCTGCATTTTATTTGTTAGAGTCGGACTCTGAATCCTCCCTTAAAATATTAGAAGCGCAACTATTCATGAACCATGTTACCATAAACCCTAGTATTCTATTAGCGCATCATCGAGTTATTCAAAATAAATCAGCATTATATCCTTACAATAAAGTAGAGGTGAAAGCATTTACTCTCTATCCAGGAAACAATACATTATCAATCGATAATGTAGTTATTGGTCAACTACCTAATTTTCTAGCATTTTGTATGGTTAAAAATAGAGCATATTCAGGCAACCGATAATTAGATCCATTTTACTTTGAGAACTTTAAATTACAAAGATTTAATCTTCTTGTGAATGGAGTACAAGTCCCATCTCAACCATTAGAATTTGATTTTTCAAACAAAGATAGCGTTCAAAGTTCACGAGCATACAATATGCTCTTTAAAGCGAATGGTATAAAGCATTATGATAGAGGTCTTCAAATTACAAAGGACATGTTTGATACGAATACTTTTATATTAGCCTTCGATTTGACAGCAGATCATTCAAATACAACTCTTTGCTCTAACTTAATTTCACAAGGGACGATAAGAATTGAGGGACGCTTTACTGAACCTTTAGCTGAAGCAGTAACTTGTTTGGTATTTTGTGAATACGATTCATTGCTAGATATAGATAAACACAGAAATATAAAAATTATTTATTAATGTAAACATAATGAATACGCTACAAATAGAAAAATTAATGAAATGCAACATTTCAACAAAAAATATATTAAAGGCAGTTCTCCCATCGGATGAATTGAAAAATCTAAGATTTACAAAACCTGGCCTTATCATAGCAAATACTGATCCTTCTGATAAGCCAGGAACCCATTGGGTTGCATTTTACTTTAGCAAAAACAATACTGCTGAATTTTTTGATTCTTATGGGCGATATCCAAAAAACAAATATTTTCTTCAATTTTTAAAGCAAAATGCTAAAAAATTTAGCTATAATAAGCAACAAATTCAAGGCTACTTTTCTACCACCTGTGGTCATTACTGCATGTTATATGGCTTGTTTAAAAGTAAGAAAAAGTCTTTGAGCTATTTTTTTAACAAATTCAGGAAAACCAATTTTATATTTAATGTTAAATTAATTTTAAGATTAATAAAATCTCATTTCAAAAAAATTTAATATTTTTTTATGTAAAATAAAAAAAGCATATAGATTTAAATGATTCAAAATTTGTTTTATTTTATTTTAAAATTATACAAAATATTTAATTAATATTGCGAAGACGGTGTTCTAGACTATAATATTTATCCATTAGTTTTGATGCCTCCTTTTTGAATTTGGCTACACGATGGCATCCACAAGTTTCTGGACCGTCCTGACAATCGTCTTTTGACCACGGATAGGTATCCAAATGCTCTCCGTATACTGACAGTTTCCTGCGTGAATTCTGGTAGCTCTCAATTCTCTCTTTCAGGAATTTTAACCTCTCAACATGCTCGTCGAATATCATGTCCTCGAATTGGTTTAAAAATTTAATTATGGTCTCAGCGAACATGTTTTTTTTGAAATCGAAAGTGCGACTGAATTTCGTTAAATAATTGAACTACTATTTATATCGAAATTGTATGTATTTATTGTCTATAAGATTGAACAAACAAATTCAAAATGCGCTGCGTGGCATCTACTGTCTCCTTTCCCCTTATATATTACATGTGTTATATCGTTTTCCTTAAGTTTATTCAAAGGATTCTTCGCTGGAAAATTTTTACATAGTGCTTAGGTAGAAATATCCACAGATTCTTTCTCTCTTCATCCTGCAGGTATAATGCTATCTTTTCACCAAACTCAGTGGCTTTCAGCTTGCAGTCCGTAATAGAATATTTCAAACCCTGAATCAGGTTTTCCACTTTGGTATACCCTTGACCAATAGGAGATCCTATTGTGTTTAGCTTGTCTACGAAGGCCTATAAACAAACAGAATGTGAAACTGCAGGAAAATATAAAAATAATAAATACTACCTACCATGATCCAATTTTCAGGTAGATTTTTTCCAAGCGTGTTAATGATTCACTGATATTTTAGATCTAAATAAAAATTACAATGAAATTGTCTTATATACCTTCAAGATGTTGACTGTGACTCCTCCCACAAAACCCTACTTGTTATGTTCTCTTTTCATCTTTCAGACAAAACCCTATTTGTTGTGTTCTCTTTTTAGCTTTCAGAATCACAGGTTGGTAGGCTACACTTCTTATTTTTGGGTATTGACTGTAACTCCACCCACAAGCCTCAATTCGTGTACTCTTTCCTCTTTTACATTTGCAGTATAGTAGGATCTATTCTTGAATGATTTCGTTTTGATTGGATGAGCCATTAAAATAAACTATAGAGAGAAAACTCTCTTTTTTATTCTGTGAAATCCTCTCAAATACGTATGCAAATGCTATGTTTAATAAAATTTAACAAAACTAAAGAGTCCAGAATAAAAAACAAAATTTTAATTTTAAAATTGTTTATTTTGTTTAAATTAAAGGAATGATTTAAAATATAATAAAACTACAAATTTTCTATTTCCACTGCTGCCATTAGCATATCGTCACAGTCATCATCCAGTGCGGCAATGAGTACATCGTCATCATTATATAGTGCATTCTACAGTGCTGCCATGAGCATTTCATCGTCTTCGTTCTTCATGTCCATCTTTTCCTGTTCTTCCATAAATTGGAAAAGTATGTCGTCATCTACAGAGTCCTTGTAAAATCCAGCAACTGCATCCTTTTCCTTTTGCTTTTTGTCCTCCTCGATATATTTATTTACTTCTTGAAATATTTCATCCAGCTTCCATTGGCGGTAGAGCTGGCGAAGTGGATGAGCTGGTGAAGTGGATGAGCTGGCGAAGCAGATGAGCTGGCGAAGCAGATGAGCTGACGAAGTGGATGAGCTGGCGAAGCGGTAGAGCTGGCGAAGTGGATGAGCTGGCGAAGTGGATGAGCTGGCGGAGCGGATGAGCTGGCGAAGCGGATGAGTTGGCGAAGCGGTCGATGCAGGAGCTGCTGAAGCAGGCGAAGCGGTCGATGCAGGAGCTGGCGAAGGAGCTGGTGAAGCAGTTTATGTAGGATCTGGAGAAACAGGCGATAGTGATGCTGGTGGGAACGAAGTTGAGCGGGTAAAGTTGATGCGAGGCTGGCGCTAGCGAACAGGCGATGCTGATAATGTCTAAAGTAAGACTGTGCTCTCACTTTCTTTTGTTCCTCTATGCTCGAAGTCCAATACGGTTAGTAGGTAAAAAACTACTTCGTAAAAGGACACAATGCTTGTGACCTTAGCACTCATAAAATATAAAATTTATGGTTATAGATTTGAAATGTCCAAATGAAATAGGACAAAAAACATTGGGCGAGCACACTTGAGTACTGCAGGTAGAGAGTTAGCCGTAGCTACAGCTCACAAGTAGTTAGTATATGGGTCCCCGAAACCTCTTGAATGTGAAAATTAAAAAAATCGACTGCTAAATGCCGCTAACCCCCCCACCAGCAACCCAATTATGTTATCCGCCGCGAGGAGCGGCGGTAACAGCGAGGCGCGCGCTAGCGCACTTGTTTTTTTTTTTTTTTTTTTTTAATGGTCTTCTGGAAATGAGTTTTTTTTTCAAAAATCAAAGGCATTAGGGTAGTAGAATACATATGAGTGACGAATATAGCTTACTCACCTGCACACCCAAAATCCTTTTCCTATCTTTTCAACTATTACGTTAAACTGTTTAGAGATATGAGCAATAGATGGCACATATTCAATAATATCAATAGAGCATTTCATGCATTATCGATCTCATACTTCACAACGCCATCTGTTTTTCTTTCAAAAATATAATTTTCATTGCATACTTTTGTTATCCTCTGAAACGCCATCTATCCTTGTCCACATGTATTACCGATCGTACCAACATTGACTAACCATAATATTTGTATGGATACAGTTAGGTACACAACCTTCTTTGCTCATATGCACTTGCTTGTTATCCTCTGAAATGCCATCTATCCTTGTGATCCTCTGAAACGCCATCTATCCTTGTCCACATGTATTTACCGATCGTACCAACATTGACTAACCATAATATTTGTATGGATACAGTTAGGTACACAACCTTCTTTGCTCATATGCACTTGCTTGTTATCCTCTGAAACGCCATCTATCCTTGTGATCCTCTGAAACGCCATCTATCCTTGTCCACATGTATTTACCGATCGTACCAACATTGACTAACCATAATATTTGTATGGATACAGTTAGGTACACAACCTTCTTTGCTCATATGCACTTGCTTGTTATCCTCTGAAACGCCATCTATCCTTGTCCACATGTATTTACCGATCGTACCAACATTGACTAACCATAATATTTGTATGGATACAGTTAGGTACATAACCTTCTTTGCTCATATGCACTTGCTTGTTATCCTCTGAAACGCCATCTATTTTTCTTTTAAAAATATATTTTTTTTACCTATTTTATCCAAGACACTCCACCAACCACCCAAAATTTAGCACGTGCACACACCATAAAAAGTGCTATAAAAGTGCCATTTATAGCAACTACCCCCCAGAAAGGTCCGCCCATATGTATTCTACTACCCTAATGCATTTGATTTTTGAAAAAAAACTCATTTCCAGAAGACCATTTAAAAAAAAAAAAAAAAAAAAAAAAAAAAAAAAATGACAGATCCAATCGCTCAGCAGAAGCAAGAATGGACGCAGCCTTGCGTTTATAAAATTTTGCCTTCTGAGCTTCAGGCACGGGTGAAATGGTATCGTCTAAAGTGTTTTCCATATTTTATAATTATTTCTTGCACGCACTGTACGTCACAAAATCAATTGTCTTTACCGTTTATTTCACGTCACCAACTGTTCTTATGTGTTCACTGAACTCAACTGCTGATGCTTAAATATATAAATGCTTGTGTCTAAGCGTGTCTTTGTGTTAGTGCGGCTTAATTTTAATGATGACCGAAAGAATATCTCGTCGGGGCCTCCAAATGTTGAGCGCACTAAGAGTTTTTAGTGAACTATTAAATTTCAATAATAAAAAGGCGAGAATTATTCACGTTATAATTATGTTTTATTTATGCTGAAGCTTGGCCGAATACATTCTTGCATGTACCAACGAACGATCCAAAACTAATGTGCTTATGCTGAAGCTGGGCCGATTGCCTAGCTTGCAATATACTAAAGCGAGATCGAAACAAGATGAAAGCTCGTACAAGAGAACTTATGTGTAAGCTTAAGTGAAAGTAAGCACAAAGAAGATGACAAAGTAGGCAGTGCAATAACGCGACTTAATTATCTATACATATTTTGAACTAACTATAATAGTTAGTGTTTGGAGGGATTTGTAAAAGCAAAAATATTTATGATAGGTTTGTTGTGGCTGGCCCGAACATAGTGATATAATTGAAAAAGGGTTTTCTTTTTATAATGAACAAGTTTTTTTTTTCTCACAAGAGTTTTTTTTTTGTATTGTATCGTATTTATACGTGTGTAATAATATAAATTTGTGTTTGTGTAAATGTGTACGAATACCTGTACCTTACAAGGTACAAGGATATTTTAAATATGTGCAAATGTATGTAACATCGAGACGGAGACGTCGGAGACCCCCAAAGTTATCCACAATATGATCAGGGTGACTAGAGAAATTAATATAGCCATGTCCGTCCGTCTGTCCGTCCGTTTGAACGCCTAGATCTTAGAGACTATTAGAGCTAGGATAACCAAACTGGGGATTTGGACTGCTTATGTGTGTACGCTGGTAAAGTTTATTTTTTTATTTCTCTCCCTGCCCCACTTCCACCCCTCATTTTTTCAAAGCCGTATAATTTCTAATGCCTTTCGTATTTAAGTATTATTTGCTTCTGAAAAGTTGTTCAAAATCTTTCGATTAATATCAAACATGACTGAAATCGAACCATATTTACACGAGATATACAAAAAAAATTTTGATGGTCAAGATTTTAATTCCCCTTGCCTAACTGGCAAACTGCCGAATGAGCAGTCCGATAGATGGCGAGCTTGCGTTATTGTGAACATATGTTGTTGGATTCAAAAGTATATTAAGACCACAGGCTTTATGTGAATGTAGACGACCAGGGTAAACACCGACCGACTAGGGTAACCACTTTTTCTTTTGCGATTCCGTCTACTAGGTACAGGGTCTCCCAAACTCGGCCGCGCCCGAGTTTAACGTTCGGCTTCATTTTATGTTGAGCCGACCCACCCTCCTCCATGGGAGCCATTATTTAATATTTGAATAATCGTAAATATCTTAAAAACTAATATGTTGGCCTCTTGGAAAGGAATAGTTGACTGGAAAATTTTTTTCGGCTTAGCTGCCCACCCCCCTCTACAATAAATTATAACTTCATAGCGCTGTACTTTTTGCACCTTTAGGCTGACAGTATTTATAAGTTCCAACCAAATATGCGCAATAAAAATACCTTTGACACCAAAATGAGTAAAATCGCACCATAAACACAGAAGTTATTAGTTAAAGTGATGATAGCCCCCCACCCCTCTCCATCTTTTTTGTCAGTCGCCAGAATTCCTTCATTGCTTAATCTTAAATATCAGCGGTCGAAGCTCCCTAGTTTGGTTTTATGTTGGTACACTCTTCCCGAACATCTGTTCCAAGATTTAAGTGAATATATTTTTTTTAGTTTGGTTGTAAGAGCTGTAAAGCCTATAAGTGTTTTGCGTGCGCGGCGATTTTTTGCTATCCAAAAACCCTTCTGAGTAAATCTGGGTCATCGTTGACGTCATTCAACTGCTCTTGAGCGATGCTCATTCAACTGTTCTTTTGGTCAAAATTTACCAATGTTGAAACAAAATTCGCTGATACACGTCTCATGCCCAAAACGTTAGAAAAAATTTCATGCCACGAACCTAACGATATACCAACCACCTCAGCAACCTCTCAGATAGTGACTCGACATACTATTCTTGTACTATTTTTATACTCTTTCGCAGAAAAAAGAGTATATTCATTTTGCTCTGATGTTTGTAACGCACAGTTCCAAACATCGTAGACCCACAAAAGTTACATCTAGAATACTTAGAATCACTATAGGAGTAGATTTATGCGATTTACTCCGCCAGTTTAAAATCTATTTTGCTGAAACTTGGTATATAGCCTTCTTTTTACCTAGGTAGTACACTAGTTTGAATCGGTCGGATCGGACCACTATATCATAAAGCTGTCAAACGAACCTAAATCGGTTTAGGCAATAACTCCCACATTTATTATCCGATCCTGTTTAAACATACATGTGTTTTTATAGCAATATATATATGTACCAAATTTTGTAAAGATCGGACTACTATATCATATAGCTGCCATACGAACCTAAATCGGTTTTAGGAATAACTCGCACATTTTTGACTGACCTCTTCAAAACACGTTTTTTACATAATTATACGCGTGTGTGCTGAATTTTATTAAAATCGGACTACTATATCATATAGCTGTCATACAAATCGAAATCGGCTCTACTATCTGACCAACACCGTTCATGTACAATGCAATAAGCTGCGCCCATTTTGTGACTGACCAATGAGCAATGCCATCTGGCTTCCTCTTCCGCCATCATTTACACTTGTAACAAAATAAACCGAGACTTAAATTTGAATTGTTCAACTATAATCTTTATGGATAACATTTCTTTGCTTTTTTGTTAATTTTCGCAGTTTTTCTTTTTCTTTTTTTTTATAAATATAATTTTTTGGTTTTCTTCTTGTACTATAATTTTGTTTGAGTTGGTTTTGTAGGCTTGTTCTGGGCACCTTGTTGCGGTGCCCGAGCTAGAGAGTTTTTAAAGCCTGACATTTCTGACAAGTTGGCCAGAGCCATATCAAAATACCCTTCCGAATGCTGTGGAATCATGGTATCTATGACCAGTCACCTCCCAATTTCAACACTTCAATGCCACCGCCGGTATCTCCTCTTCTACATTTAATTCTCCTTCCTCCACAACTTTTTCAAGGGGTTCTCCTATTTCATTAATTTGCCGTTTAATAAAAGGCCGTTTTACTGGGATGGCTGGTTTTGTTATTTTATTTTTAAAATGCCCATGCTTCCTAACAGCTTGACGCAATTGGTAAATTGTTTGGATATCAACATGAAGTAACTCATATCGAATATCCATAGGTAAATTTGTTCTTAATAACCCCAACATTGAAGATTCTGGCATTGAATGAGATAATTGATCGGACATTGTTTTTAAGACTTTAGAAAATGATTCATTTGGGCTTTGTCGCCTTTGGTTAATAGCGGCTAGTATTTCCCAATCAGAGTAGTTAGTATATGGGTCCCCGCAACCTCTTGAATGTGAAAATTAAAAAATCGAGTGCTAAATGCAGCTAACCCCCCCACCAGCAACCCAATTATGTTATCCGCTGCAAACAGCGGTGGTTACAGCGAGGCGCGCGCGAGCGCACCGAGTTTTTTACACTCTTTTCGCAGAAAAAAAAGTATATTCATTTTGCTCTGATGTTTGTAACGCACAGAGCCAAAAATCGTAGACCCACAAAAGTTACATCTAGAATACTTAGAATCACTAGAGGAGTCGATATAGCCATGTCCGTCTGTCCGTCTGTCCGTCTGTTTCTATGAGATTTACTCCGTCGTCTTAAAAGCTATTTTGCTGAAACTTCGTATTTAGTCTTCTTTTTTACCTAGGTAGTACACTAGTTTGAATCGGTCGTATCGGACCAGTATATCTTATAGCTGTCATACGAATCGGTTTAGCGAATAATTCCCACATTTATTATCCGAACCTGTTGAAATTTAACATGCGTATATTTTTTATAGCAATTAAAATAGGTATGTATTAAAGTTTATAAGGAACGGGCTACTTAAATCGGTTTTAGGAATAACTCGCACATTTATTGACTGATCTCTGCAAAACTCGGCCAACACGTTTTCTTACATAAATATACGCGTTTGTGCTGAATTTTAGTAAAATCGGACTACAATATCATATTGCTGTCATACAAATCGAAATCGGCACAATTAACTGACCAACACCGTTCATGAGATTTATGGCAGAAACAACTGCGAAAAGAGTCTGTAATCTTCGGCACCCCGAAGATAACGTTGGGATTTTTTTTTTTTTTTTTTTTAATTGCCCTCTGGAAATGTTTTTTTTTTCAAAACTCATGGGATAGAAAAGAGTGAAGAATAGAACTTACTCACCTGCACACCCAGAATCCTTTTCCTACTTTTCAACAAGTTGAACTGTTTAGAGATAGAGCAAAGGTGGCAAATAGCCCTTCAATAATATTACTAGAGAATTTCACGCATTATCGATCTCATACTTTACAACGCCATCTATTTTTCTCTTAAAAATATAATTTCCATTGTACACTTTTATTATCCTCTGAAACGCTATCTATCCTTGTCCACACGTATTTACCGATCGTACCAACATGGACTAACCATAAATTGTATTGAACAGTAAGTACACAACCTTCTTTGACTCATATGCTATTGCTTGTTATCCTCTGAAACGCCATCTATCCTTGTCCACATGTATTTACCGATCGTACCAATATTGACAAACCATAATATTTGTATGGATACAGTTAAGTACGCCACCGATTTTGCTTTTAAAAATATTTTTTTTTACCTATTTTATCCAAGACACTCCACCACCCACTCAAATTTAGCACGTGCACACTCCATACAAAGTGCTATAAAAGTGCCATTTATAGCAACTGCCTCAAATCTGGGCCACCCATATGTATTCTACTACCCCCATGCATTTGATTTTTGAAAAAAAAACCTTTTGCAGAGGGAAATTTAACTCGGTGCGCTCGCGTAGGTTATACAATTGCTCCCTCTTACCCCTTCCCCTTAATTTAAAAGCAACACATCCCCAAAACACAAATCACAATTGTCGCATCAGCGTGGACTGCGATCCACTTTAATGTAAAATAAGCAAAGAAGAAAATATCAAATCAAGTGGACCAAAGAACACTTTGGCCACCAAAAGCAGCAACCACAAAAAACAAAGAAACACTTAAGCTAAGCTAAGAAGAAACCACATACACATATACCCCAATAATGTAAACAGAGAAACACTCAAGATATAAGAACTAACTGATGGAGTTTATTTGTGGGAAAACGCACGGGGTCAAAATTGAAACGACGCATTATACAGAACCGAATACGTTTTGTTTTTATAATGACAATGTACGTGTTGCCGAGACTAGGGTTGTTAAGCACTGACTCAAAAACACAAACTTAAACTAAAGAGCGAAACGGGTTGCATTGATAGTTTACATCAACACCCTTCCTCAATGTTACTCTGTATAAACCTAAATTTAAATCAAATTCATTAACTTCATAAATGAAAGTTTTTGTTTTGATAAATCTTTGTTAAAAATCCCTATAGTCGTTAGTCAAATCTTATCAACACGCCATTTGAACAACCCACACAAGGAACACATTGTTGATCTGCATCATATGACTTTGCCAGCACCACTCTGTACCTCAAAGGTGGTTCCTGGCTCCCCGCAACCGATCTCACAAAATTCTCTCAAAATCCTCCCTAAGGCTGAAGACAAACCAATTCACCTCATACTACTGACCTACATCTTGCTTCTCAGATTCCACGAAATTGGGGCACCTGCCAAACAGAAATAAGCCGAACGATCACGATTGGACTCTCTCCTCCCCAGTCAGCGTCTCTTACCATCCAGTGCTCGGCCACACGCCTGGTAGAAAAGCTCTTCTCGATCTTCCTGCAAGGTACCGCATGATGTGCTTAACTGCCCCAAAATGCTCCTTGTGAGGATAACCATCCTTCAATGTCCTTGAGTATAGGGCCTGTTCTGCTATACTCCCACATTGCCATCTCCTCAAACTGCATCCCAGAACATACGAATTGCCCTTGTCGACACATCAACTTCATTCGATCCTTGACTTGACTCCAAAATCTGACTCACTTGGCACTATAGTATCACGAAAATAGATAAGAAAGGTACCTTTTATTCTGCTTGGTAAAACAATTGACTGAGATCCAAATCACAAAACCTCATTCAACTTCGATCCATCCCTTCCTGCTTGTTTCAAACCAATTCGCCTTATTTACCCAGTATTATCCAGAACTAAGTCTTCATATCCATCTGGCTGTTTCATGTAGACTACATCCTTAATCCTGTTCAATACGCGGTGCCACATCCATCTGATGCAAGTGTAGCTTGACTCTACGCCAAAGCCAGAACTACTTAAGTTTCATATCGACACACTGGAGAAAACGTCTCCTTGTAGTAACACCGTACATCTAAAACTTTGCCACTACCACCTTTACTTCACTCGCCACAGTATTCCTTTTTATTGTGTACACCCATCGACAACCAATCGCATCTTGACCTTCGGTACCTGTCGTGACCATGTACTTTGCCATTAACGCACATATTCAGATTTCATGGCTCTCGCCAATATGCTGCCTGTGGACTGGTAGTAGCTCGTGGTAGGTCTGTGGGACATCATTCCTTTGACTACAATCAACATATAGATTTTCTTTGGACGTCCTCTTTCCCGTTCGTTCCACTCTGGCCTGCCTGTCCAAATCTGACTCTTCTCAACTCTGGCACTCTCTTCTGTGTTTGGGAAGTATCATCGGATCACTCGTCTTTGCGTCATCTCGCTACACTCTGTTGTCATCTTCCGCCTCCTTGCCGCCACTCAGATTTAGAATTAGCTCACTATTCCAGTTTCGTCGGTGAGCTTTCCGACTCCTCAATCTAATAACAATTGGGCTATCCGCCCCCACCATAGGTTCTTCGAACAAAACATCACGTTTTTCGACAACTTCCTTTTTCCCTGTCAAACCTGTAGGCTTTCATACCAAGAATACCCACCAGTATATTCCTTACCCTTGGTTCAAATTTGTCTAAATTTTTTTTCAAAAATCAAATCATGGGATAGTAAATACAATATGAAGAATAGAACTTACTCACCTCACACCCAGAATCCTTTTCCTATCTTTTCAACTATTATGTTGAACTGTTTAGAATATGAGCAATAATGCAAATACCCTTCAAAATATTACTAAAATTTCACGCATTATCGATCTCATATTTACAACCCATCTTTTTCTCTAAAATATAATTTCCATTGTACATTTTTTATCCTCTGAAACGCATCTATCCTTCCACAGTATTTACCGATCGTACCAACTACTAACCATAAATTGTATTGATACATTAATACACAACCTTCTTTACTCATATCTATTCTTGTTACCTCTAAACCCATCTATCCTTGTCCAGTATTACCATCGTACCAATTACAAACCAAAATTTTATGATACAGTTAAGTACCCACCGTTTTCTTTAAAAATTTTTACCTATTTATCCAGACACTCCACCACCCACTCAAATTTACACGTGCACACTCATACAATCTATAAATGCTTTATACAACTCCTCAACTGCCACCATTATTCTACTACCCCTGCAATTTTGAAAAAAAAACCTTTTCAGAGGAAAAAAAAAAAACTCGGTGCGCTCGCGTAAGTTATACAATGCTCCCTCTTACCCCTTCCCCTTAATTTAAAAGCAACACATCCCCAATAACACATAATTCACAATTGTCCTCACTGACTCTCCTTTAATTAAAAAAGCAAAAAAAATCAATCATGGACCAAAGAACACTTTCCACCAAAACACAACCACATAAAACAAAAACACTTAACACAAAAAAACATACAAAACCCAAATTAAACAAAAACACCATATAAAATACTGATGGAGTTTATTGTGGGAAAACCACGGGGTCAAAATTGAAACGACGCATTTATACAGATACCGAATTACGTTTTGTTTTTATAATGAATATGTACGTGTTGCCGAACTAGGGTTGTTAACACTACTCATAAACATTTTCAAACTTATAACTAAAAGCGAATACGGGTTGCATTATAGTTTACATCAACACCCTTCCTCTTTACTCTGTATAGATATACCTATAATTTAAATCAAATTCATAACTTCATAAATAAATGTTTTTGTTTTGATAAATTCTTTGTAATAAATCCGCTATCATTCGTTATCAGACATTTCTTATTCAACACGCCATTTTGAACAACCTCACGAACAAAGTGAACTTTAGTCTAGTGTTTTGATCTCCATCATACTGGATTCTTTGCCAACTTCCACTCTGGTTATCCTCAAAAATTGTGGTTGGTGTCCTCTCCCCGCAACCGATCTCGATCAAAATTCGTCTCAAATATATTGCCTCCCTAATGGCTGAAGACAAACCCATATATTCAGCCTCAGTACTACTGAGCGCTATGCAGTCTTGCTTCTCAGATTTCGACGAAATTGGGGCACCTGCCAAACAGAATATATAGCCTGTATACGATCGACGATTGGACTCGTCTCCTCCCCAGTCAGCGTCTACTTAGCCATCCAGTGCTCGGCCACACGCCTGGTAGAATAAGCTCTTCTCGATCGTTCCTGCAAGGTACCGCATGATGTGCTTAACTGCACCAAAATGCTCCTTGTGAGGATTTGCATTACCATGCCGTTTCAGCATGTCCTTGATGTATAGGGCCTGGTTCATGCGTATACTGCCCACATTGCCATCTCGCTCAAACTGCATGCCCAAGAACATACGTAATTGTCCCTTGTCGACACATTCGAACTTCATTGCGATCCTTGACTTGACTCGCAAAAGTTCTGACTCATCTTGGCATGCTATAAGTAGATCATCGACATATATTAGTATTAAGCAAAGGTTACCTTTTATGTCTGCTTGGTATAGACATGGTTCACATTGTGATGCTGAGAATCCAATATCACATAAACCTGCATTCAACTTCGAATGCCATTCCCTTCCTGCTTGTTTCAAACCATATATCGCCTTATTTAGCCTCAAGTATTTATGTCCAGAACTGAAGTCTTCATATCCATCTGGTTGTTTCATGTAGACTACATCGCTTAATTCGCTGTTCAAGTACGCGGTGCACACATCCATCTGATGCAAGTGTAGCTTGAGCTCTACAGCCAAAGCCAGAACTAGTCTTATAGTTTCATATCGACACACTGGAGAAAACGTCTCCTTGTAGTTAACACCGTACATCTGAGAGCATACTTTTGCCACTAGCCGAGCCTTGTAGCGTTCAATCTCGCCACAGTGATTCCTTTTTATTGTGTACACCCATCGACAACCAATCGCATCTTGACCTTGCGGTAGCTCTGTCGGTGACCATGTACTGTTGGCCATTAACGCATCATATTCAGATTTCATGGCTGCTCGCCAATATGCTGCCTGTGGACTGGTAGTAGGCTCGTGGTAGGTCTGTGGGACATGCATTTCCTTTGATCTTACAGCATTCAACATATTGTAGATTTTCTTTGGACGTCCTGGCTTTCCCGTTCGTTCCACTCTGGGCCTGCCTGGTCCAAATCTAGTACTCTTCTGCAACTCTGGGCACTCTTCTTCTGTGTTTGGAAAGTATTCATTCGGATCACTCAGCTCTTCTGCGTCATCGTCGCTGACATCGTCTATGTTGTCATCTTCCGCCTCCTTGCCGCCACTCAGAGATTTAGAATTGAGCTCACTAGTTGCCAGTTTCGTCGGTGAGCTTTCCGACTCCTGCAATCTAATAACAATTGGGCTATCCGCCCCCACCATAGGTTCTTCGAACAAAACATCACGTTTTTCGACAACTTGCCTTTTTTCCCTGTCATAGAGCCTGTAGGCTTTCGATACCAGAGAATAGCCCACCAGTAGGTATTCCTTACCCTTGGGTTCAAATTTGTGCTTCATCGTCTTATCCAATGCGATCGCAAACGACCCAAAAACTCGCAGATTTCGTACATCGGGTTTTCTGCCCGTCCATGCTTCAAACGGAGTCTTTTTGTCCAATGCAGAAGTTGGTGATCTGTTTCTCAAATAGCACGCTGCCTGCACTGCCTCAGCCCATAAGTATTGCGGCATATCGCTATGCGTCAACATGCTTCGTGCCATCTCAACCAATATGCTATTGGCCCGCTCTGCTACTCCATTTTGTTGAGGACTGTATGGAACAGTCAGCTGACGAACAATACCGTGCTGCTTCAAGAACTCGTCAAACTTCTTGTTCTTGTATTCGCAGCCATTGTCGCTGCGTAGAACTTTAATTCTGCATCCCGTCTGACACTCTGCCATCTTTTTGAATGCCACAAACCTTTCAAAAACTTCATCCTTTCTCTTAAGAAAATAGGTGAAAATCCCCCTTGACATGTCATCGATGAATGTCAAAATGTATGCTGATCCGCCGAGCGACCTAGGATTCATTGGGCCACACACGTTTGTGTGAATGATTTCCAGAAGCTGTTTGGCTCTGCTTTCCGATGCTGGAAATGGTTGCGTATGTATTTTACTCTTCATACATGTATGGCACTGCAGCTTCTTCGAGAAATCCACATTCTCTATTCCAATTACCATCCCGGTCTTTGAAAGATCCATTAAGCTGCCGTAGTTTAGATGACCATACCTGTTATGCCATAACTGTGAGCTCTCTACTGCTGACCAACATTTACTCCCGCTGGTTCTGCTTTCAAACACAAATAGCTTGTTCAATTTCTTAGCCTTCAATATTGGTTCTCCTTTCTAACGAATCATAGCTAAATTTTCGTCGAATAATATTTTGCAGCCACCTTCAACTGCACGGCTAACCGATATGAAATTGTTTTTCATACCAGGAACATGCAGAACATTTCTCAATTTTAATTTGCAGAATTCTGTTTGCAGCACAACGTCACCCCTGCCAACAGCCTTTATTGCGTTGTTGTCTGCCAAAACGATGTCTTCTTCGTGTTCTACATAGCTCGAAAACAAACCCCGCACACAACACATGTGCGTTGTCGCGCCACTGTCGAGACACCAACTCGACTTCTCGGTATTAGCATGAGCGTCGGCGCCGGCGATAACGGTAAACGATCGGTGTTGTTCTTTTTGCCTTTTGGTTTTACTCTTGCATTCCCTCTTGTAGTGACCGCTTTTCCCGCAATTAAAAATCACAACATCTTTTTTTCCTTCTTTCTAATAGGAGTTGATCTCGAATTTGCCTGAAATGCTTGTTGTTCGCTGGAATTCGACTGTTGACCTTGACGCTGGATCTCTTCCAAGAGCTTAATCTTTAGAACTTCCAGAGTAGGCAAATTATCTCTTGTTTCGATGGCAATGACGAAATTATCATAACTTTTTGGCAAACTCGCCAACAAAATCACAACTGCTTGCTCATCATCCAGTTTTATGCTCACCTAAGCCAGTTTTTCTACGATTGAGCAAAATCTGTTTATATGACCTCCAACAGCATCACCCTCCTCCAATTTTAAGTTGAGGAGCTTCTTATATAGGGACACTTTTCGGACTGGTCCACTTGGTCGATGGACATCCTTAAGTTTCAGCCACGCACTCGCTGCTGTCTCGCAGTCTTTTATATAGCACAATTGAGAGGCTGTGGTACTCAATCTATCGATGCTAACGCCTTCTCATTGTTCTCTGACCAACCGCTGGTTTCCGGATCTGGCTTTGATTCATAAATAACTTTCCACAATCCCGCATGTATAAGCACACTGCGCATGTAGACACTCCATGTGTCATAGTTATCTTCACTTAACTTTTCTATCGAATATAATGAATTCATTTTGTCTTTGATCACTTTCACTGCTTAACTGGCTCTTATTGTCTTGTCTTTGCCTATCCGGCCTTGTCTAACTGCCTTTATATAGTCACTATACCGACCCCCGATCAGGCGCCCTTTGTGTCTGGGCCCATAACCTGATGGAGTTTATTTGTGGAAAAACGCACGGGGTCATAAATTGAAACGACGCATTTATACAGATACCGAATTACGTTTTATTTTTATAATGACATATGAACGTGTTGCCGAGACTAGGGTTGTTAAGCGACTGACTCAATGAACATTTTTAAACTTAGAACTAAATGAGCGAATACAGGGTTGCATTGATAGTTTACATTCAACACTAACCATAGAGAATTAAGGAGAGCGAGTGATCGCATAAAGCTCAATTAAAGACGATCTACTCGGACTCGAATTTGTTCTGGGTTCGGTACTGTATCTATCTTTTGAACTACGTGTACATAAACACGTAATTGGCGCAGTCGGTATTCGAATCAAAACCTTCAGCCGGAAAATATAAATAAGTGCAAAAGAAAACTTTTTCCGCACAATAAATGTTCTGCCTGAAACAAACTTTGATTGTGGGATTAAATAGAGAAAATCGTAATATTGTCACAAACCAAAATAGAGACCAAAATTTACAAAAACAAAAAACCCCAAATTTAAAAAAACAAAATTTACGAAAACAAAAAATCTCAAATTAAAAAAAAAAGAAATAAAATTTCCAAAAACAACAAACCCCAAAGTTTAAAACCAAAATTTCCAAAAAAAAAAAAAGTACAAAGATGGCAACAGAAAACCAAATGCAGTGTTGCATTCAAGCACTCACCCAAATTGTGACAAATCAGCAAATGGAGAGAGACACCAACAACCCTATGACGAGGAAAGGAAATAATATTGAAAAAGAAACTTATTATCTTCCGACCTTTACTGGACAGGAGGAAACACTTCATGGATTCATAGCTTCGGTAGACCAGGTGATGAGAGAATATGGAGACGACGCAGACCAAGTCTTCAGCGTGGTGTTCAACACAAAAATACAAGGCCAAGCAAGAACAATTCTCAGCATAAACACACCAGCAACATGGGACCAGTGCAAGGAGAAGCTGAGACACCATTATCGCCCCAGACTGGATCAAATGGGACTGACAAGGAAGATCAACAACCTAAGGGTCACTAGCATCAGAGATCTGGACATAAAAGTAAGATTCATCGTAGAAGAAATAACAGATTTTGCGGTTTTCGAAAATAACGAAAGCCTTGTTAATTTACGCCTTGTTATTTTAAGCTCCTTACTAATACAAAGAATTAAGGAATTGGCAGCAGGGCCAATGGCGGTTTCGCCACTTACAACAGTACAGACAGTTAGGAATGAGATAGCCAAATACATGGGCCTAAATTTCGGAAATTTAAACCAGAAACTATTAATCAGAAAAAACATAGACAACAATAATCCAAGCAATAACACTGAACAAAATAACGGAAACCAACAGCAGACAGTCACAAGAAATAACTACAGAGACAATAACAGACAACGAAGCCAGAATACAAGACAAACTAATAACGGACAACAGAACCAAAATCGAAATCAAAATTACAACAACCAACAACAGAACCAGGGATATTTTATTAATTATCAACAGCCTCGAAACCCAAGTAATAACCAAATAAATAGGAACCAAAGCCAAAATATAAGATCCGACAATCCCCCACAAGCCATGAGTGTGGACAACTTGACAGAAGAAAATAATGAGGGCACGGAGGAGGAAGATACTCAAGCATTTTTTACCCAGTAGCCTCGGACGAACGTAAAATGTACATAGAGGGAACCATAGAGGGACGCAGATTTCTGTTTCTAATAGACACAGGATCCACAATTAGCATAGTAAACACAAAAAAAAGTAGAAGAAGAACTTTATAAAAAAATAAAAAAGTATACAAAAACCATTCATACCATTAAGTCGGAATTTGAAGCCAACAGCTTCTTGGTAATGACAGAGGCACCAAGTGAATTCCAATATTCACAAAAAGTACGTTCAAGGTGGGTAGCTTTGCCCTTGGACAAATTATACGATTTCCTATAGGGCTTGGATTTTATCCAAAGAAATGTAAAAAGTATAAACATAAAAGAAAAAACAATAAAGCTAATAAATGATGTCGAAATTCCATTCTTGTCTAAGGCCCCAGAGGTGGCTTGTGTACTGGAAGTAAGCGAAATTGAAGACTTCAATACAGCAGAATTAAACACAGAGGAAAGTGAAATAGTAAATTCACTAAAGAAAAAATTTTAAAAATTATTCTATAATGAGGGAGATCAGTTGACAAACACAAGCACAGTAGTGCATAGTAAAAGAACAATAACAGAGCAACCAATAAACTCTAGAATTTATAGGTGTTCTCCAAAAAATGAGGAAGAAATTAGAAGGCAAATAATTGAAATGAAAAAAACGGGATAATAAGAAAAAGCAGAAGCAAGTACAGTTCACCCATATGTTTGGTACCAAAAAAAATGGACAAATCGGGCGTGCAAAACTACAGACTCTGTGTAGACTATCGTCGCTTGAATCATGGGACGATTCCTGACAAGTATCCATTGCCATTGATGGACTCAATATTGGACAAGCTTGGCAGGGCACAATATTTTAGTACAATAGATTTGGCAAAAGGGTAACATCAGATTTTGATGGCTGAAGAGGACATAGAAAAGACAGCATTCGTTTCACCAATGGGACAATATGAATACGTTAGAATGCCATTCGGATTGAAGAACGCACCGGCAACATTTCAGAGATTAATGAATGATATTTTGAGGGACTACATAAAGAAGATTTGTGTGGTGTACCTTGATGATATATTGATCTTTTCGACAACCTTGAGCGAGCACAGGAATGCTTTAGAAAGCATATTTAGGAAACTCCAGGAACACAATTTAAAGAAACAGGCAGACAAGTGTTCATTCATGAAACTGGAAACAGAGTTTTTGGGACATGTTCTTACAAAAGAGGGCATAAAACCGAATCCAAAGAAGATACAAGATATTCTGGCCATTCCATTGCCAAAAACAGAAAAACAACTCAAGGGATTTTTGGGCATAAGCGGCTTCTATAGGAAATTTATTAAAGACTACTTAAAAATTGCATACCCAATGATTAGATATTTACAAAAAGGAAATCCAATTAACCAGAACGACCCAGAGTATATTGATTCATTTGAAAACTTAAAAGCTCTTGTCTTTTCACACCCAGTGTTGAAATTCCCGGAATTTGACAAAAAATTTAGTGTGACAACGGATGCAAGTGATTTTGCTGTCGGGGCAGTTTTGTCACAACAGGGCCACCCAGTAGCGTTTGTATCAAGAACCCTAAATAAACATGAAAGACTTTACAGTGCAACAGATAAAGAGTTTCTGGCCATCGTTTTTGCGGTGGACTTTAGGCACTATTTGTTTGGTTCACAATTCCAAATAATAACAGACCATCAACCAATAAGCTACTTGAGCAGAAAATATAAGGGAAAAGACATGAAAGATAAACATAAGAGATGGATCTTGAAACTCCAAGAATTCGATTACGAGATTCAGTATTTAAAGGGAAAAGACAATAAAGTCGCAGATTTCCTGAGTAGACAAGAGACAGCACCGTTGATAAACAAGGACAATGCTGAAGAATCAAATTTAGAAATGACAGACACTATTCATTCGGCTGACGAGAACGAGCCAATAGAGGATATTGTAAACAAATACAAGACGCAAATTATTGTCACCTATTCGGCAAGGGATGACGTGGTCAGTAGCCATGGTAGAAAAATAATAGAAATAAACCCAGTAGACACAGCATTGGATATTGAGCAAAAATTCCAAAACAACATTGGAAAGGGGAAAATCGGAGTGTACTCCGAGGTACCAGACTCGATATATTATAAAATACAACGCATTTTGATTGACCTTTTTAGGGACGCAAAACAAATCAAATTTATAAAGTGCACAAAAAGAGTTGTAGAAATAGAAAGTGAAGAAGAACTTCACAAACAGATTGCACTTTATCACACAAAAGAATCACTACACAGCGGCATGAATGAAGCATTTTACCTATACTTTAAAGAAAAAAATTTATTTCCCAAAATTACGAGAACACATTAATTTGGTAATATCAAACTGTAGAAGATGTAGAGAAACAAAATACGATAGAAACCCAATAAAACCAAAATTCATAATTACAGAAACACCACAACATAAAAACCAAACAATAAATTTAGACATTTTTCATATCAAACATAGATCATTTGTTACAATAATAGACAAGCTAACTAAGTTCGCAACAGCATACAAAATAAAAGATAGAAATTGGAGAGCAAAAATTCAAATTATCATGGACCAATTCGCCAAATTTGGTAAACCCAGCAAAATAGTTATGGACAATGAATTTAGAGCAGAACAGATGTTGAACTTTTTAAATAAGGAGGATGTTGAAGTGCATTTGACAAAGCCAAATGCATGTACAGGAAGTGCTGACATAGAAAGATTGCATTCAACTCTAATTGAGACACTAACATTATGGATAAGGTAGAAAATAAGCGGGGTAGATGAGGATGTTTCAATAGAAACCAAAATTCAGATTGCTATAAGCATATAAAACAGAAGATACCATACGGCAATTCAATGTTCACCAGAACAGGCAAAAAACGAAAAAAATGCAGAAAAATTACATAAAATAAAAAGGAGAATATTATGAAGAAAAAAGAAATGAAGGTCCAATAAAAAACTATAAGCGACTCAGACATAAGGACGAACCTTATTTCACACATGCAGGGCTTGAGAATGTTCAGCCTTGCAATATTAAGAGACCACTAAAAATGGAAATGACAAGCAAAAAAAGAAATGATGAGAGGGAAGACAAGGAAAATTAAAAAAAAAAAAAAAAAAAAACAAATCAACATGTCAGTAATGGTAACTCCACATTCGCAGTGTGTTGCAATGATTATCCTGACAATGATGGCAATGGGTCATGCTAGACTACAAGTGGTCCCGATACAAGAAGAAACAGGATTCGTGGCGATACACATGTATGCGACGGAAATTGTAAACGAAACTATAATTATTTTACATATTATAAACGTTAATCAGATCACTAACATTATGGATAAGGTAGAAAATAATATAATAAAACACGTAGAAATAGCAGACAGAGAATTGATCACGGACGAAATAAACTTGATTAGAGTAAAAATTAAATCAATCACACCATGTACCAGAGAACGGAGGGGACTGGTGAATGGTGTAGGCACAGTATACAAATGGCTTATTGGACTGATGGACAATGAAGACAGAGAAAGTATAATTGATCACTTGGACATACTAGACAAAAACAGTCATGCACTTATACAAAATATAAACAAACAAAAACATATCAACACTCATTTCACCGATACTATAAATAAATTAGCAAGCACAATAGTACAGGACAGAAATATTATACAAATTGCAACAGCAAGAATGAGGGAGGAAAACAAAGAAACAATAAAGAGACTACTGTACAACGACCAAATGCAGAAACTAAAAAATATAGAAGAAAAAGTTAATTACATACAGGAAAATATAGCATCCGCAAAAAATAATATATTCTTACCACAAATCGTAACGCAAGAAGAGATAATTAAATTCGAAATAGATTTTTACAAAATAAAATTAATAGGAATGGGCATCCTAAAATACAAAAACGATAAAATAGTTATACCAATCAAATTATCTAAGAACTTTATAAAAGCAGACGTAAAATTAATTACTCCAATTCCTAACAAAAATCATATTCAAATTGATCAAGAAAATTTGCTTATTACCCAGATCCAGGGCAAAATATATGAATATAAAGAAAATGTAATTTTAAGAGAACTAAAACTAAGCAAAAGCTGCACAATATACAATAATTGCAAATTTATAATAAACAACAAAGCAAGCATAGAACAAATAGATGATTAAACAATAGTCATAAGAAACAGCAAAAATAACATTTTACATCAAGATTGTGATAAAAGAGATATCACACTAAATGGTAATTACTTAATACAATTCGTAAATTGCAAAATACAAATACTAACCGAAAAATTTTCAAACAAACAAATAGAATTTTCTGAAAGATTCTACTACCCAACAAATATGTTAAACCAATCATACACAAACACTCTAAACTTTGAACAGTTCACGCTGGAAAATTTTGAGAATCTAAAAGAAATAAAGGAACTACAATTCCATAAAAAAGCCAATTATGGCATGGCAATAGCATTCATAGTAATAATGCTAGTAGGAGGGGTATACCTATATTGCAAACTAAAAAATAAAAATATTCATATTAATGTAAACAGAATTCAGGATAATTCAAATTCTAGCGGAGGAGGAGTTATACAATTGCTCCCTCTTACCCCTTCCCCTTAATTTAAAAGCAACACATCCCCAATAACACATAATTCACAATTGTCGCATCAGCGTGGTCTGCGATCCTTTTTAATGTAAAATAAGCAAAGAAGAAAATATCAATTATCAAGTGGACCAAAGAACACTTTGGCCACCAAAAGCAGCAACCACATTATATAAACAAAGAATACACTTAAGCTAAGCTAAGAAGAAACCACATACATATA
>JBAMCM010000717.1:0-59011 GCA_037075145.1 Scaptodrosophila latifasciaeformis | reverse complement strand
TATAGTCGTCCGATCAGATCGAAACTTCACATCCTTATTGCGAACATATAAGAACTTCTAACTGCAAGCTTTAGTAATAATATGATAGCAAACAAAAAAGTTATGGCCTATAAACTTTTTCCTTTTTTTGAGGTTGTTGTGGTTTTATACTTTTTATTCCGAACCTAAATTTGATATTAAAAAAATATAATAAACTTGATCTAACCTGCAGAACAAATGATTATTAGCAACAAACCGGAACTTTCTAGGCCTTACCATCTCTGAGAACGAGGTGTTCATACAGACGGACAGACAGACAGACAGACAGACAGACAGACGGACATGGCTAGATCGATTTCTCTAGTCACCCTGATCATACATTAGGTAACTTTGGGGGGTCTCTGACGTCTCCTTCTCTATGTTACATACATTTGACAAACTTAATATACCCTTGTACCTTTTTAGGTATAGGGTATAATTACATTAGGTAACTTTGGGGGGTCTCTGACGTCTCCTTCTCTATGTTACATACATTTGACAAACTTAATATACCCTTGTACCTTTTTAGGTACAGGGTATAATTAATTTGAATTTGATCGCGACAGGGGCAAGTAGAGCAAACGGACAAGTTGAACGCATTATGAGCACCTTAAAGAATTTATTAACTGCCGTTGAAACTAGCAATCGATCTTGGCAAGATGCTTTAGGAGAAGTTTAATTAGCTTTGAACTGTACGGTTAGTCGAGTGACAAAGGCAAGCCCTTTAAAATTGTTTATCGGCAAAGTTGCCCGACCGTTGGGGTTGCTTCCACCCTGCGATATGGTAGAAGAGATCGATTTGACAGAAGTGAGAGCACGAGCAAGTCAAAATATTTTAGCTACAGCAGTATATAACAAGGAGCAATTTGATAAAAACAAGGCTAAAGTTGTTGGATTTGGGGTTGCAGATTTCGTATTGTTAAAAAATGAAGAGAGGCATCAAATAAAGTTAAGTCCAAAGTTTAGGGGGCCGTTTCAATTAACTGAATTGTTAGAGGGGGATAGATATATGCTCAGGTCTTTGGCAAATAATAGAAAATATAAATATGCTCATGATGACTTAAGAAAAATGCCAAATGGACATGTACCAGTTGAATTTGAATATTGTGAAAAGGATTTAAATAATGAAAGAGTTGAAACAGAAACTGTTGAAAGAGACAGTAATGAAATAGTTGAAAAAGACACTGTTGAAAGAGACAGTAATGAAAGCATGTAAAAAGAAACTGTTCAAAGAGACAGTAATGAAATAGTTAAAAAAGACACTGTTGAAAGAGACAGTAATGAAAGCATGTAAAAAAAAACTGTTGAAAGAGGCAGTACAGGTGCCTTAAAGGCTAATAATGAAACTTGTAATAATAATGTAAGCACAAGTGTAAAACAATTGTTTGATCACGGCGTGTGGTGCATTAGATAACATAGTGTGAAACCTGAATGGTTGATGATAATGTCAAGATGAGATGTGCCAGAGAAAACAATTTTTATTGGTTAAAAGAAAAAAAAAAAAAATGAATGAAAATGTAAATTGTAATGGAAATTATAATTTAGATGAAAAATTTTAAGTTATATTTGAATAAACTTTATAAGTTGGTTATTTGGTAACAAAGCATCTTTGGTAAAATTGCACGAGGTCGTGTAATGGTCAGGATGGCCGTGTCGGCGCACACCAAGAGTTTTTTTTTTCTTTTATTAATAGAGCTTAGGCTAGTGGTAAAATACAAAAGAAGATGAATGGAGTGAAATATTAATTTACAAAATACAAAATTAGGGGAGGGGGTGATGAAGAGACGATCTGCACCCGCGGGACTACCTTGTAGGTATTACATCACGAGGCAAATGCAAAGGAACCGTTCTCAAGGTCGGCCCGTCCGGAGGTTGTCCTTACGCCGTATTTCCTTCATGATCTCAGATGCCATGTTGCTCGTCGCCTGCCAGTTCGCCTCACTGTGGAGCATGAGGTCCACCAGGGTATCCGCTGTCGAAGACGAAGAAAGCATGTTCAGGGTGTACAACGCCGCTCTCGCAGGAGTCGCAAATGGGGGCAACCGCGTGCTTAAACCTGTAAAGATATGATTTGAAGCAGCCATGACCCGATAAAATCTGCGTCAGGTAGAAGTTTGTCTGCCCATGTCTTCTTGTCATCCAGGTCCTTAAGTTGGGAATAAGTCTTCTTGTCCATCTGCCGTTACCGGATTGGCTCCATCTCGTCTGACAGATCCAGCGGAATCATACCTGCGATGACCAGCGCAGCATCCTCTGAGACTGTGCGAAACCAGCACGCTATCCTGAGGGCGCATCTCCGGTATGTGCCTCTACATCCTCTACTATAGGATGGTACCTTCATGGCCGGCGCCCATATCTTCGAACCATACAGCATGATCGATACCACAGTGGATGATATTATTCGTCTGCTTCTTTTCTTTGGTCCTCCCGTGTTGGCCATTATGCGACTTATGGCTGTAGCGGCTTTGGCTGCCTTATTGCATGTGAACTCCAAATGGGCTTTAAATGAGAGTCTGCCGTCCAGCATTATCCCCAGGTATTTTATTGCTGGCTGGGTGTGAATATTTGTACCTCCGACCCTTATAGTGGCGGATTCAACCCTCTTCCGTCTGCTAATCAGGACAGCCTCGGTTTTGTGCTCGGCTAAGGTCAGGCCCATTGATGAAAGCCAATTGATCACTGCTTCAATTGCTATGTTGCAGATCTCAGTGGCCTGGTGTATATGTTTGGCCACACATACTAGTGCAACGTCATCCGCAAATCCAATAATTGTGCAGTTCTCCGGTAGGTCTAGTTCCAGGATGTCATTGTACATAGCATTCTAGAGAATCGGGCCTAGAACCGAGCCTTGAGGAACCCCTCCGGTTATTAGGTACTCCTTCTCTCCGTTTGCGGTATCGTATACCAACCGTCTATCCGCAAAATAGCTCCTAATAGTGTCTGTGAGGTATGCGGGCACCTCCAGGTTGACCAGTGCGTCGATAATTCTCTGCCAGTTTGCGGAGTTAAACGCATTCTTGATATCCAGGGTATAGACCAGGCAGTATTTTTTAGCACCACCAGCCCATCTTATGCCTTGGATGGCTTCGGAGGCTATTTTAGCTACCTCATTGATAGCATCGGTAGTCCTTCTTTTCTTCCGTAAGTCAAATTTTAGATTGGAGAGTCCCCCTCTTGTCTCCAACTCATACTCCAGTCTGCTGCCGATGATTTTATCTAATAATTTCCCCACGGTGTCCAGGAGGCAAATAGGTCGATACGACGATAGGTCATCCGCATTTTTCCCTGGTTTTGGGATTAGTACCAGCCTTTGTGTCTTCCATCCCTGGGGTATGGTCCTCTCACGTAGGCATTTGTTGAAGCAGTCGACGAATACTTGGGGGTGACCTGCATTTGCTATTTTCAGGGCTGTGTTGGGTATACCATCTGGGCCTGGCGTCTTATCAGGCTTAATCTGTGCGGCTAACTTTAAGACCTCCCCCAAGCTTGTTAAGATTATGTCACCGTCATGAATCGCTAGCTCATGGAGATATGGTGGACTTAGGGGCAGTTGCTGAGGGAATAGGGCACGCACTATACTGTCCAGTTGAAACGCGTTTGAGGGTACTGGCTGCCTGGCAAGTTTCCCCATGACCAACTTGTATGCTCCTCCGAATGGCTGTGCATCTGCAGCCTCGCACAACTCCTGGATGCATCGTAATATGCTGCGCTTAATGGCCTGCTTGAGAATATTTCGCCTTCTGCGAAAGGCAGTTATTTCTGCTTGGAACTCATCAGTACCCCTTTTCCTCTGGCACTTGCGTCTCGCCGCGCAGCAGTCCGCTCTAGCTTTGGCGATCTCTTCATTCCACCAAGGGACTGCTCTGTGGGATCTGCCACCGCTGTGAGACTTGGGTCTTGGGTCTTGGGACTTGGGTCTCACAGCGGTGGCAGATCCCATTGCTTGGTCACAGGCCATTTTAATTGCCAGCTTTACTGTAGGTGGGAGTTAAGTCGTCATTGAGCAGGCAGATGTTTAGGCGGGCGAAGACTTCCATTAGTAGTGATCCCCTCGGATTCGTTTTCTTACTACCTCATTCTATGGCCCAAGCATTGAAGTCGCCGGCTATGATAACGGGAGTGTGGACTCTGCAGTCGTCCGCGATTACGTCGAGTATTGCTTCATACTCATTGAGGGGCACTCTGGGCGCAATGTAGCAACTATAAACAGTGATGTTGCCACACTTTGCGCGGGTGAATCCAGTTTTAGCCAGTCTATTACTGAGTTGGGTTGGTGGGCTACCGCAGCTCCAGATAGCGGCACCGCCATCCAGGCTCTGCTGCCATACTGCATCCTGCTTACTGCGATACGGTTCACTGTGAGAAAAGATCCTGTGCCGCTCGACAGTGGTTTAGGTTTAGTTGGAGAAACCTAATTTTGACCCATTTAAACAGTCCCCTGGTAGTGTGGATAGGCCCTCCTCAGCGAATGGTGCCCGGTTTCCGGTTCCCCGTGCCTGGTGCAAAGGATCCAGGCCGGGTTTCCTTTACAATTTTTTGCTGTGTGGGGTTGATCTCCGCAGTTGAAACATTGCTTACTAGCATCGTATTTGCTTCTACAGCGTGCTGCAATGTGGACGAATCCTAGACATTTAAAGCATCGCCGCGGCTCCGTCTTTTGCCTTAGTCTGCAGATAGCCCAACCAATGCGTACCTTCCCTAGCTTTAGCAAGGCCTCTGCGGTATTCTTTGTGAGTACCATAGTGGCAACTTGTGTGCCACTAAATGATGGACGTAGCCTCACATTGGCTTCTGAGCCCAGCTTAGAGCCTACCTGGTTGGAGATGGCTTCTAGTACTTCCTCGCTGGTTGAGTCTGCCGAAATGTCTCTTATTTCAAGTACTGCCTTGTCCGAGATCGATTTGACTTCGGCTCGGTCTCCCAGCACTTGTTGCACGGCCATCTGAACCCGAGCGGTAGCTTTGTCTGCTTTCTGGTCATTCGTATGACAAGTTCGCCCGCTGCAGTTTTCCTGATTCCACTTACGCACTCCTTGTTAGCTTGGAGACTAGTATCTGAGGTCACTGTTTGTAGCACCTCCACATACGTTTTAGTGTCTTTACATTTAACCATGACCGCATCTGTTCTTTTCTTTTGCCTGGGTGCCGGCTTCATTCGTGCCTTGACCACTTGCCATTGATTAATTGCAATATTTGCAGAATGCTCCACAGGTACCCCGCTTGCTTCTTTTGAGACCGGAATATTATTGACATTGTTCTTCGATTCTGGGCTTTGTCGTTGATGTTTATCCTTTTGCCCAGTTCTTCCATGCTTGGCTTTGGGTACGGCTATTTGGGTATCCGACTTCTTGGCTTTTACACACTAAGAGCGTGTGGATGTTGGTATGAGTGTATGTGTGGACAGTCTCGGAATTTCACCAGAAGACTAATTTCATCAGAAGACTAATTTCACAGTTAGGGTAATATTGCATCAGACTCTAGGCGTGCCTTGATTGGTTGTCTGCATGTTGTCGCTTTAGAATTACCGTTATAACACAGAAAGAAGAAGGAACGACGCAGTCAGTTGGGTTCGGTACTTGCTGCGGTACTACGATGTCGAACGATAATAATCCTGCTGCTATATAATATATAATAGAATTATTCTTACAATTAATGGACGAACTTTGCAAATTATTTTACGACCCTTCACGGGGGCGGAGTCACTGTAACACAAAATTCCTTTTAAATAAAACAAAATGTTTGGTTTTTATTTTTTTTCTTGGTTTTATTAGTTGCGACAGGAGTTGTGTTTCGATTTGATGATCACTTAAGACTGACTTACATATTCAGAGAGATTTTATCGTAAGGGGTCGGCCACGCCAGAGCAGAGGAAAACCAACTATGGATTTGTATATTTTGGTTTTGTTTATTAGACCCTGTGGAGTCCGGTTGCATAGCTGATCTTTGGAATTCAATAATCTGTGTGTGGGCAAGAAAAATCAAGTGCAGAGGAAAAGGTCACTTGTGCACTTCAATTGAATTTGGATGCCCTTTTCAAGTGCAGCCGCTCAATGTAACTAGACACTCCACCAGTTGGATATTGTTTATGTGGGAGATGTGAATATGTCACTCCTCTCCCCTTAAGGAAAAAACTCATTCGCATTGAAGATGAGAATAGAGTTTTGGTAGTGTGTCTGTTTCCAATTCTATGTTTATTGTGTTTTTGTTGTATTTTCTATTTCTGTGTCAGGTTTTGTTTTCCTGAACTTAACAATGAAGTTAGTTATTGGTTGTCTGAACTTTACAGTAAAAATGATTAAGATTAAAATAGTTGTGATTATTATAGATAGGGAAAGGTAGTGTTTCTTATTGTTATTGTGTACAAAATTTATTATTTCACTGTGTCTTACGGGCAGGATTTTGGTTATGTTTAATACATCGAATATTGGAGTTAAATCTAAATTTGGTAATTTTGCAGTTTTGCTTATTTCTATGTTGCCATTTTGTATTTAACAATTTTTATACCATAACTATAGGCCATAACTTTATCGTTTGCTATCATATTATTACGAAAGCTTGCAGTTAGAAGTTCTTATATGTTCTCAATAAGGATGTGAAGTTTCGATCTGAACGGACAACTATATCATATAGCTCCCATAGGGCCGATCGAAAGTGCAAAAATCGTTTTAACGTCATAATTTCTTTATCTTTAAAGATATTTTATTCAAATTAAGAAACAATGTGAGCTTTAAAATACTCAGCAGCTGTGCAAAGTTTTAATAAATTTTGACATCTACATCATATAGCTTCCATAGGGCTAATCGGTCAAAAAATCCGATTTCTGTGCTTTTTTGTCAGAAAACGGGTTGTTTTTGATCCAATCGCAACCTAAGTAAGCACAAGACAGTTTTTAGTATAAGTTTTGAATACCTCTAAATTTTATTGAAATCGGATGACTATATCATATAGCTTCCATAGGGCTAATCGGACAAAAATTCCGATTTTTTGTTTTTTTTTTTTTTTGTCAGAAATCGGGTTTTTTATGCACGAATCGCAGCCAAAAATACCATATGATAGTTTCTTTTGTAATAACCCAAAAAGCGAAGTTTTAATCTGATCGGAGTACCATAACATATAGTTTCCGTATGGCCTCTTGGAAGTGCAGAAATTGTTTTAACGTCGTAATTTCTTTGGTATTAAAAATATCTCTATTAAATATCTATTAAGTCGTGCTTTAGGACACCAATCAATTGTACAAAATTTAATCGAAATCAGATGGTATTTTTATTTTTCTGTCAGAAATACTGATTTACGCTCCCTACAGGTACAGGGTATCTCAAACTCGGCTGCGCCCGAGTTTAACGTTCCGAATTTTTATACCCTGTACCTAAAAAGGTACAAGGGTATATTAAGTTTGTCAAATGTATGTAACATAGAGAAGGAGACGTCGGAGACCCCCTAAAGTTACCTAAAGTATGATCAGGGTGACTAGAGAAATCGATCTAGCCATGTCCGTCTGTCTGTCTGTCTGTCTGTCTGTCTGTCCGTCTGTATGAACACCTCGTTCTCAGAGATGGTAAGGCCTAGAAATTTCCGGTTTGTTGCTAATAATCATTTGTTCTGCAGGTTAGATCAAGTTTATTATATTTTTTTAATATCCGATTTAGGTTCGGAATAAAAAGTATAAAACCACAACAACCACAAAAAAAGGAAAAAGTTCTTGGCCATAACTTTTTTGTTTGCTATCATATTATTACGAAAGTTTGCAGTTGGAAGTTGTTATATGTTCTCAAAAGGAATGTGAAGTTTCGATCTGATCGGACAACTATATCATATAGCTCCCATAGGGCCGATCGAAAGTGCAAAAATCGTTTTAACGTCATAATTTCTTTATCTTTAAAGATATTTTATTCAAATTAAGAAACAATGTGAACTTTAAAATACTCAGCAGCTGTGCAAAGTTTTAATAAAATTGGACATCTACATCATATAGCTTCCATAGGACTAATCGGTCAAAAAATCCGATTTCTGTGCTTTTTTGTCAGAAAACGGGTTGTTTTTGAACCAATCGCAACCAAAGTAAGCACAAGACAGCTTTTAGTATAAGTTTTGAATAACTCTATATTGTATTGAAATCGGATGACTATATCATATAGCTTCCATAGGGCTAATCGGACAAAAACTCAGATTTTTTGTTTTTTTTTTTTTTTTTTTTTGTCAGAAATCGGGTTTTTTATGCACGAATCGCAGCCAAAAATACCATATGATAGTTTCTTTTGTAATAACCCAAAAAGCGAAGTTTTATCTGATCGGAGTACCATAACATATAGTTTCCGTATGGCCTCTTGGAAGTGCAGAAATTGTTTTAACGTCGTAATTTCTTTGGTATTAAAAATATCTCTATTAAATTTCTATTAAGTCGTGCTTTAGGACACCAATCAATTGTGCAAAATTTAATCGAAATCAGATGGTATTTTTATTTTTTTGTCAGAAATACTGATTTACGCTCCCTACAGGTACAGGGTATCTCAAACTCGGCTGCGCCCGAGTTTAACGTTCGAATTTTTATACCCTGTACCTAAAAAGGTACAAGGGTATATTAAGTTTGTCAAATGTATATAACATAGAGAAGGAGACGTCGGAGACCCCCCAAAGTTACCTAAAGTATGATCAGGGTGACTAGAGAAATCGATCTAGCCATGTCTGTCTGTCTGTCTGTCTGTCTGTCTGTCTGTCTGTCCGTCTGTATGAACACCTCGTTCTCAGAGATGGTAAGGCCGAGAAAGTTCCGGTTTGTTGCTACTAATAATTTGTTCTGCAGGTTAGATCAAGTTTATTATATTTTTTAATATCCGATTTAGGTTCGGAATAAAAAGTATAAAACCACAACAACCTCAAAAAAAGTAGAAAGTTTATAGGCCATAACTTTTTCGTTTGCTATCATATTATTACGAAAGCTCGCAGTTAGAAGTTCTTATATGTTCTCAATAAGGATGTGAAGTTTCAATCTGATCGGACAACTATATCATATAGGGCCGATCGAAAGTGCAAAAATCGTTTTAACGTCATAATTTCTTTATCTTTAAAGATATTTTATTCAAATTAAGAAACAATGTGAACTTTAAAATACTCAGCAGCTGTGCAAAGTTTTAATAAAATTGGACATCTACATCATATAGCTTCCATAGGGCTAATCGGACAAAAACTCCGATTTTTTGTTTTTTTTTTTTTTTTTGTCAGAAATCGGGTTTTTTATGCACGAATCGCAGCCAAAATTACCATATGATAGTTTCTTTTGTAATAACCCAAAAAGCGAAGTTTTAATCTAATCGGAGTACCATAACATATAGTTTCCGTATGGCCTCTTGGAAGTGCAGAAATTGTTTTAACGTCGTAATTTCTTTGGTATTAAAAATATCTCTATTAAATCTCTATTAAGTCGTGCTTTAGGACACCAATCAATTGTGCAAAATTTAATCGAAATCAGATGGTATTTTTATTTTTTGGTCAGAAATACTGATTTACGCTCCCTACAGGTACAGGGTATCTCAAACTCGGCTGCGCCCGAGTTTAACGCTCCGAATTTTTTATTTTTGTCAATTCATTTCCTCTTACTGACAAATCTCCCTAATGACATTTTTGTTGTATTAAGGTTTTTGAAGCATTGAAGGTAATTATGGTATTTGGTTCAACGTACTTTATGAAATTTTCCTGAGATTCAGGATTAAATTTACAAATAGGATCGGACTGTAACAGAATGTTTGTGATACATTCGTCGGTAACCAACACATGATTGGTGTTGAATATTTTATTATTTTTATTATAGAACGGACCGTTTTCTGTTAAATCGACTTTCCAGCCGTCAGAATTAGGGTATGGGATTATCTTGTATGTATTAAGGGTTGTGTATTTAATGGGAATGTGGGAAATGATAGTTATTGTTTTTTTGTTGTTTGTTAACCCAAGTCGAGGTTTTTATATCTAGTATATTTTCTTCGTTTATGTTTGGTAGTTGGTCGTGTATTAGTAGTTTTGGGTTGAACATGCCTAATCTTGACAATTGCATGGCCATTCCAATGTCTTCAATGTACTCGTTGAGCTGTTGCAGTTCGAAAATCAGCGTGTCCCATGTTTGTTTGTTTTGTTTGTGTTTCTGTACTAATATTATGGGTCGGTCGAAAAAAACCAAATAACCGCTGTTGGTGTTTATAGGAGTTATTTCAATCTCCTGTCCGTTAGTCACGCTGGGACTCATCAGAATGAGTGTGATAATGAGAATCACGATGATACCTGTTGGGGATTAATGTCATTAAATTTCTTTTGTCTTTGGAATTGTGTCTTATACTAAGCAATATTACGCTTATTGCTTTTGTCAATGTAATGGTCTGCGTCTATCTGTTCTATGTTTTTAGTTGCTTTGAAAGGGTTTTGTACTTTCCCTTTATGAAGTGGTCCCTTTCTAAATCTGGTGTCTATTTCAAAGTCAGTCCTGTTTTTGTTGAGTTGGTCAATTTTCTTTTCTTTAATTATTTGGGTTTCAAGGGCAGGTGTGCCTGCAAATAGAACAATGTCGGCTGGTGTACGTCCAGTTGTGTCATGTTATTCTTGTGGTTATAGGTGTACAGGATTGTCTCTATTGAATTTACTTTTTGTTCGGGGTTATTGGATGTTTTTATTATCCGAATTTTTTCGTTAGCCGTTTTAAAAAGTAGAAAGTAGAAAGTTTATAGGCCATAACTTTTTCGTTTGCTATCATATTATTACGAAAGCTTGCAGTTAGAAGTTCTTATATGTTCTCAATAAGGATGTGAAGTTTCGATTTGATCGGACAACTATATCATATAGCTCCCATAGGGCCGATCGAAAGTGCAAAAATCGTTTTAACGTCATAATTTCTTTATCTTTAAAAATATTTTATTCAAATTAAGAAACAATGTGAACTTTAAAATACTCAGCAGCTGTGCAAAGTTTTAATAAAATTGGACATCTACATCATATAGCTTCCATAGGGCTAATCGGTCAAAAAATCCGATTTCTGTGCTTTTTTGTCAGAAAACGGGTTGTTTTTGAACCAATCGCAACCAAAGTAAGCACAAGACAGTTTTTAGTATAAGTTTTGAATAACTCTAAATTGTATTGAAATCGGATGACTAGATCATATAGCTTCCATAGGGCTAATCGGACAAAAACTCCGATTTTTTGTTTTTTTTTTTTTTTTGTCAGAAATCGGGTTTTTTATGCACGAATCGCAGCCAAAAATACCATATGATAGTTTCTTTTGTAATAACCCAAAAAGCGAAGTTTTAATCTGATCGGAGTACCATAACATATAGTTTCCGTATGGCCTCTTGGAAGTGCAGAGATTGTTTTAACGTCGTAATTTCTTTGGTATTAAAAATATCTCTATTAAATTTCTATTACCTAAAAAGGTACAAGGGTATATTAAGTTTGTCAAATGTATGTAACATAGAGAAGGAGACGTCGGAGACCCCCCAAAGTTACCTAAAGTATGATCAGGGTGACTAGAGAAATCGATCTAGCCATGTCCGTCCGTCTGTCTGTCTGTCTGTCTGTCTGTCTGTCTGTCTGTCCGTCTGTATGAACACCTCGTTCTCAGAGATGGTAAGGCCGAGAAAGTTCCTGTTTGTTGCTACTAATCATTTGTTCTGCAGGTTAGATCAAGTTTATTATATTTTTTTAATATCCGATTTAGGTTCGGAATAAAAAGTATAAAACCACAACAACCTCAAAAAAAGTAGAAAGTTTATAGGCCATAACTTTTTCGTTTGCTATCATATTATTATGAAAGCTTGCAGTTAGAAGTTCTTATATGTTCTCAATAAGGATGTGAAGTTTCGATCTGATCGGACAACTATATCATATAGCTCCCATAGGGCCGATCGAAAGTGCAAAAATCGTTTTAACGTCATAATTTCTTTATCTTTAAAGATATTTTATTCAAATTAAGAAACAATGTGAACTTTAAAATACTCAGCAGCTGTGCAAAGTTTTAATAAAATTGGACATCTACATCATATAGCTTCCATAGGGCTAATCGGTCAAAAAATCCGATTTCTGTGCTTTTTTGTCAGAAAACGGGTTGTTTTTGAACCAATCGCAACCAAAGTAAGCACAAGACAGTTTTTAGTATAAGTTTTGAATAACTCCAAATTTTATTGAAATCGGATGACTATATCATATAGCTTCCATAGGGCTAATCGGACAAAAACTCCGATTTTTTGTTTTTTTTTTTTTTGTCAGAAATCGGGTTTTTTATGCACGAATCGCAGCCAAAATTACCATATGATAGTTTCTTTTGTAATAACCCAAAAAGCGAAGTTTTAATCTAATCGGAGTACCATAACATATAGTTTCCGTATGGCCTCTTGGAAGTGCAGAAATTGTTTTAAAGTCGTAATTTCTTTGGTATTAAAAATATCTCTATTAAATCTCTATTAAGTCGTGCTTTAGGACACCAATCAATTGTGCAAAATTTAATCGAAATCAGATGGTATTTTTATTTTTTGGTCAGAAATACTGATTTACGCTCCCTACAGGTACAGGGTATCTCAAACTCGGCTGCGCCCGAGTTTAACGCTCCGAATTTTTTATTTTTGTCAATTCATTTCCTCTTACTGACAAATCTCCCTAATGACATTTTTGTTGTATTAAGGTTTTTGAAGCATTGAAGGTAATTATGGTATTTGGTTCAACGTACTTTATGAAATTTTCCTGAGATTCAGGATTAAATTTACAAATAGGATCGGACTGTAACAGAATGTTTGTGATACATTCGTCGGTAACCAACACATGATTGGTGTTGAATATTTTATTATTTTTATTATAGAACGGACCGTTTTCTGTTAAATCGACTTTCCAGCCGTCAGAATTAGGGTATGGGATTATCTTGTATGTATTAAGGGTTGTGTATTTAATGGGAATGTGGGAAATGATAGTTATTGTTTTTTTGTTGTTTGTTAACCCAAGTCGAGGTTTTTATATCTAGTATATTTTCTTCGTTTATGTTTGGTAGTTGGTCGTGTATTAGTAGTTTTGGGTTGAACATGCCTAATCTTGACAATTGCATGGCCATTCCAATGTCTTCAATGTACTCGTTGAGCTGTTGCAGTTCGAAAATCAGCGTGTCCCATGTTTGTTTGTTTTGTTCGTGTTTCTGTACTAATGTTATGGGTCGGTCGAAAAAAACCAAATAACCGCTGTTGGTGTTTATAGGAGTTATTTCAATCTCCTGTCCGTTAGTCACGCTGGGACTCATCAGAATGAGTGTGATAATGAGAATCACGGTGATACCTGTTGGGGATTAATGTCATTAAATTTCTTTTGTCTTTGGAATTGTGTCTTATAGTAAGCAATATTACGCTTATTGCTTTTGTCAATGTAATGGTCTGCGTCTATCTGTTCTATGTTTTTAGTTGCTTTGAAAGGGTTTTGTACTTTCCCTTTCTGAAGTGGTCCCTTTCTAAATCTGGTGTCTATTTCAAAGTCAGTCCTGTTTTTGTTGAGTTGGTCAATTTTCTTTTCTTTAATTATTAGGGGTCTTAAGGACAGGTGTGCCTGCAAATAGAAAAATGTCGGCTGGTGTACGTCCAGTTGTGTCATGTTATTCTTGTGGTTATAGGTGTACAGGATTGTCTCTATTGAATTTACTTTTTGTTCGGGGTTATTGGATGTTTTTATTATCCGAATTTTTTCATTAGCCGTTTTATGGAATCGTTCGATGTCGGCCACTCCATTCTTTGAGCTACACAGTTCAAGTTTAACGTCCTCATCCTCCAGCCATGCTTTGAAAGCAGTGCTAAAGAAAGCTGATTCTCTGTCTGCCTTGATAAATTGGGGCTTGCCCATTGTGTTGAATATCCGCAAAACTGCTTGTTTACAGGATAGCCAGTCTTTGCTAGTGATTTGCTCAAGTGTTGCGAATTTAGAGTAAACATCGATGCAGCTAACATATTGTTTTTGTTCCACTGCGTAAATATCGATAACATATCTTTCGCGACAGTTTTGTACCTCGGGTGTTAATTTGAGTTGCATTTTAGTGTTTCGGTGTTCGGTTTTAGCTAGGCTGCAAACTCTACACTCATTTATAATGTTCTGAATGAGGAGCTGGCAATTGGGGTAGTAATAATATTCTTTGAATAATTTGGTAATTTTCTGAATTCCGGGATGTAGAAGCTTCTCGTGAGATTGAAGTATAATCTCCTTAAATTCCGCATAGGAACTGATGTTTTTGAGAAGGATCAGGCTACGGTCTATTTTAGTGAATGTGGGGTTTATTATTTCTTTATGAGCTTTTTGCAGTAATTCGAAGTCCGCGTTGCTGACGATATAAATTGTAATGGTCCTATGGATGAAGTGGTCACTGTGTTGAGTAACCTCGCCAAAATGAACCTCATCCAGCTTAATTCTGGACAACGCGTCGGCCACGACATTTTATTTTCCTTTGATATAATCTATCGAAAAGTCAAACTCGGCCAATCGGATTTTCCATCTTTGGAGTTTTGCGTTAGGTTCCTTGAGGGTATGTAACCATCGAAGTGGTTGATGGTCGCTAGCTATTTGGAAGTTTCTTCCGAGTAAATAGTGCCTGAATGTTTTAGTTGCTCATTCAGTGTTCTACTAATGTAGGACAAGGGGTGACCGTTCTGTGAAAGAACCGCTCCAAGAGCCAGGTCACTTGCATCTGTGGTAAGTATGAATTTTTTTGTGAAATCGGGAAGTTTTAGTATAGGTTCGTTGGTTATCAAAGTTTTGAGTTTTTCGAATCCTTCGATATAACCTTGGTTTTTAATGTCTATAGGGCTGTTGTATGGGGAATTACTTTCTCTGATTATTTTTTGTTCCAGCATTTCCCTTATTTGTTTTTCGACTTCTATTTCGTGGGCTTGAGGCAGTGGGTATTGTTTTGAGTATATTGGGGAATTGTGTGTCGTATTGAGGACATGTTTTGTAGTGTCTGTGAATCTCAGCGGATCGCCCTCTCTGTATTGGAGGTCTTTGAATTTTTTTAGTAATTGTTTTAGTTTTGTAATTTCCTCTTGATTCAGATGATTAAATCTGAAAAGTTCGAAGTCCAAAGGAGGATCTAAATTTTGCTCATTATGGAAGGGTTTTTCTATGAAAAATGAGTGGTCGTTTCCAAAGTCTGATTTCATCATTGGGTACGCGACACCAAAAAGAGTAACCGTGAGGTCTTTATAATTTATGACCGCCTGTGCAGTGTTAAGTAGCTTTCGACCTATTAAGAGGTCATAGTGGTCAGAAAAGTTATGGAGGTAAAATTTTTGTGGAATTCTGAATATGTTACTGGTAGGCAGAGTAACTGCCTTAGGATTATAATAATCTTGTTGTTCGTCTGTTTGTTGATGTAAGTTTTGCTGCCAATCAAAGTGATGTTGGTCAAAGTATTGGGTCTGTATTTGGTCATTATCTATGGTTTCCTGTAGTCTCAGTTCGTCAATGGACATCTTCGATTGATCGCTGTCCGCTGGTCTGATCTTTTAATCGGTAAGTTTGGTCGAAAATTTGGGTTATTACTAGTCTGGGGGAGATTAAATGGTCTGAAGTTCGGGTTAGGCATGGGTCTCATAACGGTCATGTTGCCAGCTCGATTCTGTCCTCCGAACATTGGTGTGTGTTGTGGATAGAATGTTCTTGATTGGTACTGTGGTGGATTGTAGTTTAATTGGAGTGGTTGTGAATATCTAGTCACGTTATTTATTGAGAATTGTTGGTATCTAGGCGAATACGTTGCTTGGTTATGGGGATGTCTAGGTGGATAGTTAGCTGCATTTTGTGGGTATCTTGGTAGGTTAATGGGTTGATGGTTATTTCCGGCTTTAAAAAGATTCGAGTTGGAAGGTTGATTTAATTTCCTTTTATTAAAATTAATACTCGCGTGTTCCTCATAAATACCTTCGTTCTGGGCAACGCTTACAAGGGTTCTTAAATCTTGTATGTCATGATATGCCAAAATCATATACAAACTTGGTGGTAATTTTCTTACGAGTACCTTAATGGAATCTCTAATAGCTTCCAGATAAATAATAAGGTTGCTGTTATTACCTTCTAGGTGAAGTTTGGAAACCAGGAGTTGTCGTCGTCACTCCGCTTCCTCGCAGAACGCTCGCAAATTTCCTCGAAAAGGGGTCTCTCGGAACTCCTCCAAAAGCTTGTAGTTGGGGGATTGTGGCTTGAACTCCGCGATTAGTCTCTGTCTCAGGTCGGACCAGGTTTCTATGACAGGTAACCCCATCGATCTGGTCACTTCTCCGTTGATGTTTCTCTCTATAGCGCCAAGTAGAATGCGCTGCTGACGCTCGTCGTCAGTCTGGTAGAGTGAGAGGATGAAGTCGACTCTACTGATAAAAGTGTAGAGTCCCGCAGAATCGCCATCAAATTGGGGAGCATCCTTCAACTGCCTTCGGGCTTCGGCCAGGTTAGCCTCGATCAACGCTGCTCGCATTCGCGCAGGTACAATCACTGGTGATGGTTGTGCCATTTTCTTCTTTTTATACCCTGTACCTAAAAAGGTACAAGGGTATATTAAGTTTGTCAAATGTATGTAACATAGAGAAGGAGACGTCGGAGACCCCCCAAAGTTACCTAAAGTATGATCAGGGTGACTAGAGAAATCGATCTAGCCATGTCCGTCTGTCTGTCTGTCTGTCTGTCTGTCTGTCTGTCTGTCCGTCTGTATGAACACCTCGTTCTCAGAGATGGTAAGGCCTAGAAAGTTCCGGTTTGTTGCTAATAATCATTTGTTCTGCAGGTTAGATCAAGTTTATTATATTTTTTTAATATCCGATTTAGGTTCGGAATAAAAAGTTTTTTTTTTTTTTTTTTTTTTTTATTAAATAAATTAAGTGAACAAAAAGTATAAAACCACAAAAACCTCAAAAAAAGGAAAAGTTTATAGGCCATAACTTTTTTGTTTGCTATCATATTATTACGAAAGTTTGCAGTTAGAAGTTCCTCTATGTTTTCAATAAGGATGTGAAGTTTCGATCTGATCGGACAACTATATCATATAGCTCCCATAGGGCCGATCGAAAATGCAAAAATCGTTTTAACGTCATAATTTCTTTATCTTTAAAGATATTTTATTCAAATTAAGAAACAATGTGAACTTTGATATACTCAGTAGCTGTGCAAAGTTTTAATGAAATTGGAGATCTACATCATATAGCTTTCATTGGTCTAATCCGTCAAAAAAGTCGATTTCTGTGCTGTTTTGTCAGAAAACGGGTTCTTTATGAACCAATCGCATCCAAATTAAGCACAAGACAGTTTTTAGTATAAGTTTTTAATAGCACAAAATTTTGTTGAAATCAGATGGCTATATCATATAGCTCCCATAGGGCTAATCGGACAAAAACTCCGATTTTTTTTATTTTTTTTTTTTGTCAGAAATCGGGTTTTTTATGCACGAATCGCAACCAAAAATACCATATGATAGTTTCTTTTGTAATAACCCAAAAAGCGAAGTTTTAATCTGATCGGAGTACCATTACATATAGCTTCCGTATGGCCTCTTGGAAGTGCAGAAATTATTTTAACGTCGTAATTTCTTTGGTCTTAAAGATATCTCTGTTAAATTTGGGAATAAGTCGTGCTTTCGGACACCAATCAATTGTGCAAAATTTAATCGAAATAAGATGGTATTTTTATTATTTTGTCAGAAATACTGATTTACGCTCCCTACAGGTACAGGGTATCTCAAACTCGGCTGCGCCCGAGTTTAACGTTCCGAATTTTTTTATATATATATATATATATTTTTTTTTTTGTGTTAAAATATGTTTTGTTTTTTTTTTTTTTGTTTTTTGTTTCGTTTAGTTGGTTTTGGTTTTTTTTTTATTATTATTATTAACTTTTTGTTCTTCACTTATTTTAAAAAAAAGTTTTAAATTTCTATCTTCACTTTTGGTATCATTTTGCTTTTGTATATTTTTCTTCTTCTTTTTTTTTATTTTTTCTTACTGTTACAAATTTTTTCCGTTTTTGTTTTTCCTAAATTATTTAAAATGTTTTTTTTTTTGTTTTATTATTATTTTCACTTTCCACCTTGATTAAAGCGACCGGATTGGATTTATAACTTTAGGTAGAATTTTTTTTTTCGCACGCGATCTTGCCACCTGGGACTTACAGTTAACTTGTGCGGCGTAGGGAACGGTTTTTTTTTGCGATATGTGAAATTATAAATTTTAATTTAGTTTTCACTCGCGGTTCTTCTATTTGGATACCCGTAAAGAGTATCCGGCCGGCTGCGCCAATAGAATTGTTCGTACAATTAATGGACGAACTTTGCAAATTATTTTACGACCCTTCACGGGGGCGGAGTGTTTGAAAGTAACGATATTTCAATAAGTATAAAATAACAATCTGGCATCTCATGTTTGAATAAACGATTGTTCGCAAACGGAACAGAAAAGAACAGTCTAGTTGAACATGCCGGAGAGGCATCATGCTTGGCCGTGACGAGTTAGTTTTCAAATAAGACAATATTGTAATAGTAACTTAAATCGTAACAACACATCTTATAATTAAGCAATCCACTGGAAATAAATGAAGATATTATAATAAAGAACCCAATATCTAACAGGTTATGGGCCCAGGAGGCAATAGCTTTAATGTAAGAAAGTGTGTGCGTGAGATCTCGATTACGAAAAATTGTGAAATTAACTATTTTGGAAAACAAAAGTGAAGTCGTGGAAAATGGCTGGAAATGTCATGAGAATTGAGCCGCTCAGTGCGGAAAAAATGATACATGGAAACTGAAAATGCGCGCCGTTCTAGTGAAAAATGACTTATGGCAGTATGTTGAAGGCACAGAGAAATGCCCACAGAAAGACCCGGAAAAAATGTTGTGGAAAGCACAAGACTTGAAGGCTCAGGCAGATATTATATTGTCGGTCAGTGAATCGGAGTTAAACGTTATTGAGGGATGCGCGACAGCTAGGGAATGCTGGATAAAGTTAGAAAATACTTTGCAATCGAAAGGCCCCGTCAGAAAAGCCGGTTTGCTAAAACGCATTGCCTTGTCCCGCATGAGCGAAAATGGGGACATGAGGGAGCACCTAAGAGAGTTCTTTGACGCGTACAAAAAATTAAAAGAAATAGGTGTTGTCGGCGAAGACCTATTAGTGATTTTGTTGTTGTATAGTCTACCCGATACATACGAAACATTTAGATGCGCCATAGAAACAAGAGATGAGTTACCAAGTGCCGATGTGCTTCGCGTAAAAATTCTCGAGGAATCAGAAGCGCGAAAAGTAAAGAAAGACCGCGAAGTTCAAAACGCATTATATGCTGACCGCCAAAAAGGCACCGAAAGGCAAAAACAAAAAGAGGACAGAAAGTGTTATACATGCGGTAAAATTGGGCATCTAGCGCGCGAGTGTCGTGTAAAAGAAAAAAGCAAATTCAAGAATAACGGAATGAACAAAGACAGAGATCGGAACAAAAAAAAGACAAACACAACTTTTAATGTGTGTGAGCACGGTTTCTCAGTTGCGGAGAGAAATGATTTATGGTGCCTAGACAGTGGATGCTCTTCACACATGAGTTCTAGCAAAAATTTATTTGACAGTATAAAGCATATCGAAAAGACATTGCACTTGGCAAATAATGAAACAGCTAAAGTAAATGGTGTTGGTGACGTGAACCTCAAAATTCGAGAAAATCGAAAAAGACCATGTGAAATTACATTGAAGCAAGTTTTATATGTTTCTGACTTGCGACAAAACTTACTATCAGTTTCTCAAATAACAGACAGAGGTCATGAAGTGATTTTTAAGAAAAATGAAGCGATAATTTTAAAAGACGGTAAAAGTGTTTGGCTACATGCTAAGCGATACGGTAATTTATATTATATGGATATGGAAAGTGACCAAGCAAATAAAGTAATCGAAGAACAAAGTGATATAGATATGTGGCATTACCGTATGGGTCATTTAAATGAAAGAGACTTAAAAGACATGGCTATCAATAAGAAAGTATATGGCATGAATTTCGATAAACAGGCAAAGTTATCGAAATGTGAAATTTGTATAAGCGAAAAGCAAACTGCAAACACTTACAAGGCAGCGACCGAAAAGAGAAGCGGTGACGTACTGGAAATAGTACATAGTGATGTTTGTGGCCCGATGCGAACACAATCAAATGGTGGATGCCGATATTTCGTCACATTCATAGATGATTACTCACGGTTCTGTAAAATCTACTTTCTTAAACAAAAATCGGAGGTATTTAATGCTTTTAAAGAATATAAAGTTTTTGTTGAGAATTTTACAGACAAGAAGATAAAGGCCCTCCAAACTGACAACGGGACAGAATACCGCAACAGAGAATTTGATGACTATATGCGTAAAAACGGTATCCAAAGGAGATTGACCACCCCATACACCCCGCAGCAGAATGGCATAGCTGAGAGACAGAATCGCACTCTTACCGAAATGGCTAGGTGTATGATGAAGCAGTCAGGCGCACCGCCTTCATTCTGGGCTGAAGCAGTCAATACGGCCTGTCACATCCGCAACAGATGTATAACCAAGGGGTTATGAGGCGATATACCGTACACTTACTGGACTGGAAAAGTCCCAACGTTGAAATACATGCGTCCATTTGGCACTCGAGCGTTTGTACTGATAAAGGGTTCAAATAGAGGCAAGTTTGAATCAAGATCCAAGGAGTGCATTTTGGTTGGATATTCATCAGAGTCTAAGGCATATCGACTTTTTTCGCCGGAAACGCGTCAGGTAATATTCAGTAAAGACGTTAAATTTATGAATACTACAGGTTTTAAGAATGAATACCAAGAAATATATAAAGAGAATACAGATGTTGAAATCGATTTGGCATCAAAACAGAGCTTATCCAATTCAAATGAAAGTTCGACCAGCGAAGATGAATGCAAAAAGAAGAAAATTCCAAAAGAACGTCATGGTAGAGGACGACCCAAATTGTTGAGGACAGGTCAGCGTGGAAGACCTTGTAAATCTTACCAACCCCCCCAGCAAAAAGAAGATTCTTCTGAAACAGATGAAGAGTCGAACTGCGATCTTAATGAAAGCATATATGAAGAGTGTGAAATGGCGTTCACAGCTGGAGTAAACGATCCACTATCAATAAAAGAAGCGAAAAGCTCAGAGGATGCAGAAATATGGACAACTGCAATTGAGGACGAGTTCATGGCACAGTTACGTAACCATACTTGGGAATTGGTAGAAAGACCGGAAAGGCGAAAGATAATCGGAAGTAAACTGGTATTCCGAACAAAAGACGACGGCACAGTAACTGGAAAGAAGAAGGCCAGACTGGTAGCGAAGGGCTGTGCACAGAGACCAGGCGAGGATTTTAATGAAACGTATTCACCAGTGGCTAGGTTTACCTCAGTAAGAATACTAGCGGCATTGGCAGCTGAGTTAAACATGGAGATACATCAAATGGATGTAGTTACCGCCTACTTGAACGGTGATCTGGAGGCCTTCGTATATATGGACATACCAGAAGGCTATAATGAGTTTATGAAAAAATTAGAATCCAAACTTCCAGTTGGCGAAAAGCAACAGCTCCCGAAGGAAGAATACGTCGAAGCAGCCAGAAAATGGCGAAAGGCACTGGCGCAGATGAAGCATCCTACTTGTGGCATCAAAAAGGCGTTGTACGGATTGCGCCAATCGGGACTTCGATGGTACGAAAAGCTTACTACAAAGCTTAAAGAGATTGGTCTACGAGCTACGGAACAGGATCCATGCCTGTTCGTGATGCAAGAAGGGGAGAAAATCCTGGTTTTAACAATATATGTTGACGACTTATTATTGGCCTCAAATTGCCGAAAGTGGTTAAAGCGCACAAAGGCACATATCGGTGAAGCTTTTGAGATGAAGGATATTGGACCCGTAAACACGTGCCTTGGTATGGAGTTCAAGCAGAAGATGCAAGAGGGGAGTGTCCACATATCACAGAAGACATACATAGATGCCATATTGAAGAAATTTGGCATGACAGACTGCAAAGTTGCTGTAACCCCCATGGAAGCGAAATTGCAACTGAGACGACCAGATGTTCCTGACGAGAAAGAGATGGGAAAGTATCCTTTCCAAAGTTTAATTGGTTCTTTAATGTTCCTTTCAGTTGCGACAAGACCAGACATAGCTTTTGCTGTTAACTATTTAAGTCAGTTCAACTCAAATTACACGGCCGAACACTGGAAGGCAGCAAAGCGGATTCTGCGGTATCTGAAGGGTACCAGAGGTGTTGGTCTACTATTCAAACGGACCGGAGAGGATCTGTACGGGTTGATCGATGCGGATTGGGGCGCAAACATAATAGACAGGCGCTCATACACTGGACACGCATTCATATTAGCAGGTGCTGCCATTAGTTGGGAGGCACGCAAGCAACGGACAGTTGCATCATCGAGTACCGAAGCAGAGTACATAGCGATGGCTGAAGGCGTAAAAGAGGCGCTATATTTGAAGGGTCTGCTGAGTCGAGTTGGCATGGACTGTGCAACTGTACGTTTATTCAATGACAACCAGAGCGCACAAAAATTAATAAAAAATTTTGGCTTTCATCCGCGCACAAAACACATTGATGTGCGCCACCATATGATCCGAGAAAGAGTATCGAGAGAGGAAATCTCCATTGAGTATATGCCCACCGAAGAGATGCCTGCTGATGTTTTGACGAAGAGTCTTAATGGTCCTAAGCACGGACAGTGTATAGCTTCTCTTGGGATTATGATTTAACTTGAGAATTGTGAATTGTCATTTTAAGGGGGTATGTTTGAAAGTAACGATATTTCAATAAGTATAAAATAACAATCTGGCATCTCATGTTTGAATAAACGATTGTTCGCAAACGGAACAGAAAAGAACAGTCTAGTTGAACATGCCGGAGAGGCATCATGCTTGGCCGTGACGAGTTAGTTTTCAAATAAGACAATATTGTAATAGTAACTTAAATCGTAACAACACATCTTATAATTAAGCAATCCACTGGAAATAAATGAAGATATTATAATAAAGAACCCAATATCTAACACGGAGTCACTGTAACACAAAATTCCTTTTAAATAAAACAAAATGTTTAGTTTTTATTTTTTTTCTTGGTTTTATTAGTTGCGACAGGAGTTTTGTTTCGATTTGATGATCACTTAAGACTGACTTACATATTCAGAGAGATTTTGTCGTAAGGGGTCGGCCACGCCAGAGCAGAGGAAAACCAACTATGGATTTGTATATTTTGGTTTTGTTTATTAGACCCTGTGGAGTCCGGTTGCATAGCTGATCTTTGGAATTCAATAATCTGTGTGTGGGCAAGAAAAATCAAGTGCAGAGGAAAAGGTCACTTGTGCACTTCAATTGAATTTGGATGCCCATTTCAAGTGCAGCCGCTCAATGTAACTAGACACTGCACCAGTTGGATACTGTTTATGTGAGAGATGTGAATATGTCACTATATATATTTAATTTCTTAATTTTTTCAATGTATTTTTATTTATTTTTTTTTTTTTTTATATATATTTATTTATTTTTCATACTCAAAACACATTTATTTTCATAAAAAAAAATGGCGCTTTGGAAGCGCTGCCGGTATGGCACGCTGACACTCCCTCGGTGCTATAGTGCGAATAGCGCACCGAAGTTTGTTTTCTTAGCTTTTCCTCGATGAGCCGCTGGTACTGGCCGTACGATGCCTGCACGTGTACAGACGTGGCAGTCGTTAGGGCATTACAGTCTGAGCTCAGAATTTTCCTCCAAAGCTGCTGGTTGTTGTTGTTTGGGCATGTAGTTGTTGATGTTCTTTTAAATTGCTGTTATTGTTGGTTGATATAACACTTTGACTCTGTCATGGTCGCCATAAAGTGTTCATCTTTATCATTTTAATGCAAACACCTTGAGTTTCGGTTTCGCGGGGACATCAGTCCCCGAAGAACGTTCTTCATTCAATCTTTCTTAAACTTAAAGTCAACGGGTGCCAAGCGCTGCGACATCGCAGCCAAAGCTCTTATACATACATTGAGAGAGTATGTTGTGTTCGCGCAGTATGTACATGGCTAGCGTGTGATCGATGACCATGCATTTAGGCAGTGTGGTTCATAAGTGGGTGATCATGTTACACTTCCACTTGAACGTTGCTGTTTGCATAAACACTGCAACAATGTAATTGTACTTATATCTTATTGAAATAATTCTATGTATAATATATATATATATATATAACATCTGCGCACACCACAACGGACAGCACAACATACAACTTCCCTTCCCTCTATCACCGAAGAACTCCAGTTCTTCACCTGTTCAACCCCGAAAATCCAAAACCCCTCTAAAATGACAGCTAAGTAGTTTCATCACAGTTGTTGAGGAAATACTTATGCTTATCAGGGGAGCAGACCAAACACCCCATGGGTTGCTCACCTTGAGGAATATAAGGGTTTAGATCATTGGAAGAGCGGATGAGGAATTAGACAATATGGCCCATTAAATTGGGATGATATCAAGAATAATCTATTAAGCCTCTACGCTATCAAGAAAAGTGAAGCTATTTACCGAACTCGGAGTATTCTCCAACAATCAGGGCCTAAAACAACTATTTTTTCGTAAAACTAACATCAGGAGCCTTTTAGAAATGAAAAATAATGAACAAAGTAACCAAGTAATGGAAGCTACAAGACCTGTCTATAATGAAGCATGCCTTAACGCCTTCATGTCAGGAATAAGGGAACCCCTTAAGACCCTGGTTAGACTAATAAACTCAACAACAATAGAAAAAGCTTACGAATTATGCCAAATTGAAATATCTTTGTATCGTAATAAGCCTCAATATAAAAATTATGGTGGAAACAAAAACAGTGACAATCAGAGGAACAACAACAGTTACGACCGAAACAACAATGGTGACCGTAATAACCGATACTCACCATACTAAAACCAATCTAGGTCTTCAAATACACAACAGAACAGCCAAGACCGTAGAAACAACACTGGGAACAATAGTAATAACAACCCTTTTAAATCTCAACCAAATTCTTTGTATAATATAGAGGAAGACAAAAATGCCTCGGAACCCCGACAGGATACATAAACCCAACACATAACCCGTCACTCCATTATGCCAAAATCAAATTGCCCCATACCTCCCCTTTAAAATTTTTAATATACACAGGTTCTACAAATTCTTTTATCAATCCTAAATACATAGATAAAACCAAAAGCAAAGATCTGAAAACCCCAATAGTTCTGAAAACAGCACTCAACAGTTTCGAAATACATCAACAAACCTTATGTCAGGTTTTCACCAAATCGAGTTAGACGAAAGGTCTATACATCATCAAGGAAATATAATATAATATAATAATATCTTTGAGACGTATCAATGTTTGCCATTATTTTCAAAGCATTTTTATCCATTTGTTCACCATTTTTGAACTTACCTTGTTTTTTTATTTATATCCTTAGAATTTAAAAACATTTATTTAAGAACTTAATTTTATTAAAATACAAAAAATTAATAAATTCATTTTTATTAAAAAATAAACCAAAAAATCTAAGTCTTTTTTCATAGGAACTGTAGTTGCTGTTCTAGCTTATACACATATGAGATCTAACAAATTTAAAAAAATTTTGGAAATATTTCCAATTTAAGTACAAGTTTTGCACAAATCACTTTTGTGTTCGCCGCATATAGGCTTATTGCATTTAACGCACAAGAGAGACAATAAAAACAATATCTCTTCTTTTTCGGTTCCGGCTCTTCTCTTTTTTTAATATTGGCGTTTTCGAGCTTTTCAGGCAATGCGTTTTGAATGTTGCGTTTCAATATGTTACTCAAACTAGGAGTCTGCAATGGTTTTTCTTTCCAAGGTGATGTTAATAACTCAGACAAAGTTTTCATATACTCTTTTCCACATAACGGCTTTTGGTTGGTAAAGAACAAGTTGAAACATGAGAGCGGTTCAAATAGTAATTTACATGTCTTAGTAGGACCTCTTGCCGTTCGAATAATATTTATGGCGGTAACTTTGCCAGAATCTTTTCCTTTTGAGGTACTCCAGCAGTACTTATTTTTGGCTCTTATGTTAGGCGCAGAGAACGTTCGTATATGACTTTTTGAAGACACATGACAATCAGTAGATGTTGTTTGATCGTCTTCAAATAAATTCGAAATTGCACCGGATTGTTCAAGTTCAATTTCAATATGTTTCACGTCGCTCTGAATACTTTATTTTCCGACTCACTGTTTATATCCGACAATTCTGAATCGTCTGTAACCCCTTGCAAAAGTGCAGCAATGTGTGTATCATCTAAGCATTGCTTTTGATCCATTATACTTGATTTAACTCAAGAAAAAACCATAAGCAAACACAAAAAATAGATTTACGTGGAGTGTAGAAGTCACACAAAAGATAACCATACGTCTCCGAGACGTATGCAATAGCCAAAACTCCAGGAAGAAAGAACTTACAACAATTTGATGACCACCACCGCAAAGCTGCAGAACACGATTGATCAAAACTAAAAAATGAGCTTGCTCAAAAAACACTCTCTCTAGAGAGAGCGAAAAATGTAAAAAGCGCACGTCTCTCAGACGTAGGTTATCAAAGCAGGGTTAAAGAGGTTACATATTTGGGTCATAAATGTACTGATAAAGGTATATTACCAGATGACTCTAAGTATGAGGTGATTAAAAACTACCCAAAACCAGTAAATGTAGACGAAGCTAGACGATTCGTCGCATTTTGCAACAATTACAGAAGATTTATTAAAAATTTCTCTGAGAAAATCACGCCACTTAACGAGGCTTTGTAAAAAGAATGTTCCATTTAAATGGTCAAGCGAATGCAACGAAGCATTCGAATATCTTAAAAGGAAATTAATGAAACCTACACTTCTTCAGTACCTAGACTTCAGCAAACAATTTTGCATAACCACAGGTGCTACTAAACAAGCAAAAAGCCGAACGTAATAAGTCCACTACAGAACAAGAACTACCAGCTATACATCGGGCAAGAAATCATTTTAGACCATATATATATGGTAGGCATTTCTTAGTACAGAGTGACCATAGGCCACTATGATATTTGTTCTCGATGTTCCGAGTTCCAAGTTGACCAGAATGCGTCTGGACCTTGAGGAATATGATTTTAGTGTAGAGTACCTCAAGGGGAAAAATAATTACATAGCAGTTGCTCTTCCCGAATAACTATCGGAGAGCTAAAAGAAATGCAGAGACAGAAAAATTCCTGCGCAGGAGAAAAATTACAAAAACCAGAGGTAAATAAAGAAAAAATAGAAATGCCCAGTATCTATCAGGTAGTCAATAACATTGACGCCAAAAATATGTTGTTCTCAAAATATACAATCATAAGTGTTTGTTAAAAAGAGGCAAACTCATAATAACACGATTTGATATGACTAATTTTTGTTCTAATGAAAAAATAATAAAAAATAAATAAGATCATTCAAAATCAATTGTCACCAAGTGAATAAATCTTCAAGTTTGTCACTATAAGAAACTTTAAAGAAAAGGGCGACTAAATATTAAAATATTTAAGAGTAGCGTTACTAAATAAGGTGACTAAGATAGATAAAAAAAAATTCGGAACGTTAAACTCGGGCGCAGCCGAGTTTGAGATACCCTGTGCCTGTAGGGAGCGTAAATCAGTATTTCTGACAAAATAATATAAATACCATCTGATTTCGATTAAATTTTGCACAATTGATTGGTGTTCTAAAGAACGACTTATTCCCAAATTTAACAGAGATATCTTTAATACAACAGAAATTACGACGTTAATTTGGATGCGATTGGTTCATAAAGAACCTGTTTTCTGACAAAGAAGCACAGAAATCGGATTTTTTGACCCATTAGCCCTATGGAAGCTATATGATGTAGATCTCCAATTTTATTAAAACTTTGCACAGCTGCTGAGTAATTTAAAGTTCACATTTTTTCTTAATTTGAATAAAATATCTTTAAAGATAAAGAAATTATGACGTTAAAACGATTTTTGCACTTTCGATCGGCCCTATGGGAGCTATATGATATAGTTGTCCGATCAGATCGAAACTTCACATCCTTATTGAGAACATATAAGAACTTCTAACTGCAAGCTTTCGTAATAATATGATAGCAAACGAAAAAGTTATGGCCTATAAACTTTCTACTTTTTTTGAGGTTGTTGTGGTTTTATACTTTTTATTCCGAACCTAAATCGGATATTAAAAAAATATAATAAACTTGATCTACTTGATCATCCGAGTTTGAGATACGCTGTACCTGTAGGGAGCGTAAATCAGTATTTCTGACAAAATAATATAAATACCATCTGATTTCGATTAAATTTTGCACAATTGATTGGTGTTCTAAAGCACGACTTATTCCCAAATTTAACAGAGATATCTTTAAGACCAAAGAAATTACGACTTTAAAATGATTTTTGCACTTCCAAGAGGCCATACGGAAACTATATATTATGGTAGTCCGATCAGGTTAAAACTTCCCTTTTTGGGTTATTACAAAAGAAACTATCATATGGTATTTTTGGTTGCGATTCGTGCATAAAAAACCCGATTTCTGACAAAAAAAAAAAAATCGGAGTTTTTGTCCGATTAGCCCTATGGGAGCTATATGATATAGCCATCTGATTTCAACAAAATTTTGTGCTATTCAAAACTTATACCAAAAACTGTCTTGTGCTTAATTTGGTTGCGATTGGTTCAAAAATAACCCGTTTTCTGACAAAAAAGCACAGAAATCGGATTTCTTGACCGATTAGCCCTATGGGAGCTATATGATATAGCCATCTGATTTCAACAAAATTTTGTGCTATTCAAAACTTATACCAAAAACTGTCTTGTGCTTAATTTGGTTGCGATTGGTTCATAAAGAACCCGTTTTCTGACAAAACAGCACAGAAATCGAATTTTTTGACCGATTAGCCCTATGGAAGCTATATGATATAGTCATCCGATTTCAATAAAATGTGGAGTTATTCAAAACTTATACTAAAAACTGTCTTGTGCTTACTTTGGTTGCGATTGGTTCAAAAATAACCCGTTTTCTTACAAAAAAGCACAGAAATCGGATTTCTTGACCGATTAGCCCTATGGAAGCTATATGATATAGTCATCCGATTTCAATAAAATTTGGAGTTATTAAAAACTTATACTAAAAACTGTCTTATGCCTAATTTGGTTGCGATTGGTTCATAAATAACCCGTTTTCTGACAAAGAAGCACAGAAATCGGATTTTTTGACCGATTAGCCCTATGGAAGCTATATGATGTAGATCTCCAATTTTATTAAAACTTTGCACAGCTGCTGAGTAATTTAAAGTTCACATTTTTTCTTAATTTGAATAAAATATCTTTAAAGATAAAGAAATTATGACGTTAAAACGATTTTTGCACTTTCGATCGGCCCTATGGGAGGTATATGATATAGTTGTCCGATCAGATCGAAACTGCACATTCTTATTGAAAACGTAGAGGAACTTCTAACTGCAAACTTTCGTAATAATATGATAGCAAACAAAAAAGGTTTTATACTTTTTATTCCGAACCTAAATCGGATATTAAAAAAATATAATAAACTTGATCTAACCTGCAGAACAAATGATTATTAGCAACAAACCGGAACTTTCTAGGCCTTACCATCTCTGAGAACGAGGTGTTCATACAGACGGACAGACAGACAGACAGACAGACATGGCTAGATCGATTTCTCTAGTCACCTTGATCATACATTAGGTAACTTTGGGGGGTCTCTGACGTCTCCTTCTCTATGTTACATACATTTGACAAACTTAATATACACTTGTAGCTTTTAAGTACAGGGTATAATTATGACGTTCAGACACAAGCAATTCTGTCTAAATATCATGAGGATCCGTCAGAAGGAGACCACTCAGGAATTTCTAGAACCCTGCGGAAAAAAACTTTTACTATTGGCCACAAATGACAAAGGCAATAAGTATGTCAGCGTTCTCACGCTAGCCTTGTACATACTGCGCGCACACAACATACTCTCTCAATGTATGTATAAGAATAAATAAGAGCCTTGGCTGCTATGTCGTAGCACTTGGCACCCGTTGACTTTAAGTTTAAGAATAATTCAATGAAGAACGTTCTTCTGACTTCCCCGCGAAACCGTGAGTCAAAGTGTTTGCATTCAAATGATAAAAATGAACACTTTATGGCCTTCCGCTTCCGATAGAGTTTGGAATTTCAGGAGAAATAACACTGTTACCCTTTAAATTCCATTCATTTTTCGATGGGTTAATATAGATGGACCAACTAACACATCTTAAGGCTCAAATAGACCTACCTAAATCACAACTAAATACTTCAAAATCGACTTTACATATGTTAAAATATGATAATAAGACTTCAAACGGTTATAATATCTCAGCTCATACTAAAGTTTTATTACCATTACCGGTTTAAAACAGCCAAGAGAATTCCACTACGATTGTTGTTAAAAATGACCTAATAATATCCGGAGGTATTTGCAATTCACTAAATAACAACACAGTCTTTGAAATAATAAACTATAATCACTCAGATCAATTATTGTATTTAGAAAACCCTTATTGGAGGAACCCCCTATTTTACAGCTCACAATATAGAACTTAACACTTAACTTCAGAGGAAAACAGGGCATGAATATCCCTTTGCGAAAAATTCTCTGACATTTTTTATAACGAAAACGTTTCCCTCCCTTTTACAAATAAAATTTCACACTCTATTCAAACTACTGACGAAACTCCTATTCACGTTAAATCCTATAGATACCCCTTCATCCATAAAGAAGAAGTAAAGAAACAAATAGAAGCCATGTTAAACCAGGACATAATTAAGTCCAGCTATTCCCCTTGAGCGCCCCCATCTGGGTAGTACCTAAATAAAGTACTGCTACCGGTAAATAAAAGTGGCGTCTTGTTATCGACTATAGGAAACTTAAGGATAAAATAATTTCCGGCAGATACCCTATACACAATATCAACGACATCTTAGATCGCATAGGCGGATTTCATCAGATAGAGATGAACCCTAAAGACACAGCCAAAACCGCTTTCACTGTGGAAGGAGTTCACTACGAGTTCGTTAGAATGCCATTTGGCTTAAAAAATGCTCCCACTACTTTCAAGCGAGTAAATGAAAATGTTTTAGGAAGTTTAGTATACCTAGATGATATAATAATATTTTGAAAATCCTTACAAGAGCATCTTACACACCTTAAATCTGTTTTAGTGAAACTCAGAAATGCCAATTTCAAAATACAATTAACAAAATCCGATTTCCTTAGAAAAGAAACAGCATTTTTGAGCCATAAAATTACACAAGATGGAGTAAAGCCAAACTCAAACAAAATAACCACAATCAAAAATTTTCCATGGAAATTTACAGGAAATTTATAAAAGACTTTGCCAGAATTACCCAACCCATGACCAAACAATTAAAAGGAAAAAAATCTGTTGAAATAAATGACGAATTCCTTAAAGCCTTCGAATTTTCTAAAACCTTACTCTCAAATGATCCCATTCTACAATACCCAGGTTTCTCAAAACCATTTATTTTAACAACTGATACAAGTAACTTTGCATTAGGAGCCGTTTTATCACAGGAAAGACTACAAAACGACAAAGATACAGAAGTAAATTATTCAACCATAGAAAAAATGCTCGCTGTCATATGGGCAGTCCAATATTCTAGGCCTTACCTTTTCGGGAAAAAATTTTCCATTGTCACTGACCACAAACCATTAACTTGGCTTATGAACTTCAAACAACCCAACTCAAAAATTATCCGTTGGAGATTACAACTCCTAGAATACGACTTTGATGTCTTATACAAAAAGGGATCCCAAAATGTCATACCAGATGCACTCAGTCGAATAGAGGCATCAGTTAAGCATAATGAAACACTTCCAGGACTTGCCCTATTTCAGAAACCCCACTTAACGAATTCAACATCCAAAGAATATTAAAAATAGACCGAAATACCGATTGTAATACTGAAACACAATTTAAACACAAACTTCGGAGAAAATTTTCTAAACCAATGTTTGAATATAACGACATATTCAACATACTCAAACAATCCACAAAATACTTGCGCGATATTCGCACCAGACGAAATTTTCCCAATGATAGAAAAAGCTTTTGAAACCTATTTTTTGCACACTGGCATATATAAACTTGTAAGATCCCTTTCTTTCCTTCCGGAGAGTAGAGATGACTCAGACATTACAAAAATTATCACAGAATACCACTCAAAAAATAATCACAGAGGTATAGATGAAACACTACTACATCTAAAACGTCACCATTTTTTCCCAGATATGAAAAATAAAATAACACAAATTATCAAAGGATGCGAAACTTGCTTAAAATTAAAATACTATAGATAACCACAAAAAGTTACATACCAAATTCCAGAAATCCCTTCAAAACCATTAGATATTATACATATTGACATTTACACTGTCAACAAAAACTATAACCTAACCATTATAGATAAATTTTCAAAATTTGCGGCAGTTTACCCAATTAACAATAGAAATTGCGAAAACGTCATCAAAGCCCTCAAAAATGTTTTCTGTTCATTCGGGCTTACCAAGAAATTAGTTTATGACCAAGGTTCAGAAAATTCAAGCGAAATGTTCGCTTAATTTTGCACTCAGTACAATTGTGAGTTACACACAACATCTTTTCAACAATCTTCAAGCAACTCACCAGTAGAGCGCTTACACTCCTACATTCACAGAGATATATAGAATAATCCTAGATGCCAAAAAACAAACCAAACAAATACAAATCGTGACGTAATTATTTCTGATACCTTGATTACCTATAATAACGCAATACATTCTGCCACTAAACATACCCCTTTTGAATTATTTAACGGGAGAACACACATATTCGACCAAACTACCAAATTTAATAACGAACCCGACTTTCTAAGCAAACTTAATCAATTCAGAAAAAACTGTAACCAAAAATAAAAGAGAAATTGGCTCTAGACATATCCAAACGGACTCTCAAATTAAACGAAAACCGAGTAGACCCCACCCCTCTGGAACCTGATACCTTAGTCCTTAAAAAAAAAAAAAAGAAGGAATAAAACTACACCAAGATTTTCCATATATAAAGTTTTACGTGACCAAGGATCTACACTAATCACAGCAAAAAAAAAAAAACTGCATAAATCAAAAATCGGGAGAATATTCTTAAGGAAGAAAAAAACAAAGTTAAATAATAACAATGGGTTGACCCGGGCTGTGTCTATCCAAACCTTAAACGATAACACCCCTATAGCTAAGATAGAAATAGGTCAGGCTCTCCTGATCGAGAGATACAAAAGAATCAGCCATGTAATTAACCTACAAGAGTACAGGAATTGCCTAGACCAATTTGAAATAACTATAGATAGATTACAACCCGATAACACTATAACAGATTCAGTAGAGTTCCTAAATGGCAAACTAAATCAAGCCCATTTAAAACTAATCACCATTACTCCAATCAATAGGAAAAACCGAGGCCTATTTAACGGTCTAGGCAGTCTTATAAAAGTCGTCACTGGCAATATGGACGCTTATGATGTACAGAATTTAGAAAACCAAATTAACAAATTTAAACAAAACTCTAAAATTTGTTTAATAATGAAATACTAATTAGCGAATTCTTTAGAAACACACAAAATCAAATATACAAACAACTAAACGAACAAGAAGAAACATTGAAAAAATTACAATACATGAATAGAATAAGCTATAATCTAGAATTAGTACTCAGCATGTTGTTGGCAAGGTTAAATATAGTCTCAAAATTCATTTTAAACGAACTAGAAGTTAATAAAATTAAATAATTGAATTAATAATTAAATAAAATAATATTTAGAAACCTAGGTATTGAAATAAACTCAGAAGAACAAATTTATAACCTATTAACAATGAATGCACTAAATTATGAACAAAACATAATCTTTGACATTGAGATCCCAATTTTTAAACAACCCAATTATAAGCTCGCAAAAAAATAATTCCCTTGCCAAGAAATAAAACATATTTTGTAATAACCCCTAACTACTTAGCTTATAATGGTAAAAATAAGATGTACCACATGACAAAAAGTGTTTTTGTGACACCCCACAAGATAATACATGTATCGAGAATCTATTGCTGGGCGAAATCAGTTATTTTAATGTTCGTGAAACAGGCCCCATAACTGACATTTTTGAAGCCGAAATACGATACATTTTTGTTTATAATGCAGACAACCTGGAAATAGAACAGTCAAATAGCGACGTAGATAACATCAATGATTCAGCATTGGTCAGATATTCAAAGGAATCAGTCCAAATTTATGGCATCAGTTACGAAAACGAAGAAGATACCGTTTGGGAACATATTGAATTTATTTTACCGCCAAAACGGAAGTTAATTAAAAACAATACAATAAAAGTGCTCAGCCTCGAAAAATTACACTTGGAGGCCATTGAATTGTCAAATACAGTCCTAAACGTCCACCACAGCCTGAGCCTCATCTACCAATCTACACTCCGACGATACCTTCGCTATGGCCGTCGCTTCGAACGGTGGGGGGGGGGGGGGGGGAGGAGAGAGGAATTACCATCGATACGCCCCTCTCACCCGCTAAACCACCACGACTGCCAAACTGCTAGCCACTCCACAGCCCATCACAATTCCCGAGTACAACAGGGAAGGGTGAATCAAATGGGTCAATTGCAACATCATTGTTTAGTCTGATCAAATATTCACCACACATCCTGCATAATGCTGACTCGTCAGTCAGCAACTTCTGAAACAACAGCAGCATACTTAGATTTGTCTACAACCATTTCTTAAAATAATAAATCATAACTTATTTTGCATCCAATCAGTGAGCACTTTTGTTTATTTGCATAATAATCGCCTTACAAACTTGTTGAGCGCACTAATAGTTTTTAGTGAACTTTAATTTTCAATAACAAAGAGCCGAGAATTATTCACGTTATAAATTATGTTTTATTTATGCTGAAGCTTGGCCGAATACCTTGCTTACATGTACCAACGAACGAACAAAACTAAACTTATGCTGAAGCGAGGCCGTTTGCCTTGCTTGCAATATAACAGAGCGAGATCGAAACAAGATAAAAGCTCGTACAAGGGAACTTATGTGTAAGCTTAACCGAAAGTAAGCACAAAGAAAATGACAAAGTAGGCAGTGCAATAACGCATGTTGCTGCTTAATAATCTATACATATTATGAACTAACTATAGTAGTTACAGTGTTTGGCGGGATTTTTAAATGCGAAAATATTTATGATAGGTTTGTTGTGGCTGGCCCGAACATGCTCCCCCGTTGAAACCCTGTGTTTCAACTGAATCCTTAAGGGGCAGGCGGCAGAGTTTGTGCATAGCCCTTTTGATCAAGCCTGTTGTAGTTAAGGTTGGTCAAATCAGGCTCCAAAATGGTTTTTGGAGGGCCGCCAATAAGAAAGTGTCCAGGCGTCAACACATTTATGTCATCAGGATTTTCTGTACGAGCAAGCAAGAGTCGTGAGTTCACAATTGCAGAAATTTGACAGATGAGAGTACGAAGCTCATCGAAATTTAACAGAGATCGACCGACGAATCTATAAAGGTGATGTTTGACCGTCTTCACCGCTGCCTCTCAGAGTCCGCCAAAATGAGGAGAGCGAGGATGAATGAAATTCCACTCTATATTGTCCGCCAGACACCAGATACGAATTTCTTCTCGATGAGAATTAGTTGTCATAAGCCGTTTTATATCAGAGAGTTCATTCTTGGCTCCTACGAAATTGGTGCATTGTCTGACCACATTTTCATAGGCTTGCCACGTGTCGCTACAAATCGCTTTAAAGCTCCAAGAAATGCAGCTGTTGATAAGTTCTCAATCAGCTCCATGTGAATGACCTTGCTTGCAAAGCAGACGAAGACTCCAATGTAGCATTTAATGGGGGATCTGTTCCGGACTTCCGATTTGTAAAGGAAGGGACCGCAGTAGTCCACACTAGTAACAGAAAAGGCTCGTAGATATTGAACGCGGTCCTTGGGCAGATCTGCCATAATGGGCTCCATTAACTTCGGCCGGGCTCTGAAGCATGTCATGCATTTACTCACAGTATGAGCAACCGTTTTGAGACCGCCAATTGGCCAGAATTGTAAGCGTATGTTGGCAAGCAAGGCTCGAGGTCCAGCATGTAATGTCTCGCACTATAATCCAGGGATGAATTTTTGAGACGTCCTCCAACTCACAGTACGCCTCTGGCGTCTATAAAGGGATTGAGGGCAGCTAGAGAACTTGATCTCTTAATGGTTCCGGTTGATTGTATCTGCTTGAAGTCGTCTTGAAAAAGGGGCAATTGCACAGCTCGCATTAGAATGCAAGTACCTTCATGTATATCTGAAACAGTCAAATCATGATGTCCTAGTCTTTTAATGAATTTGTAAATGAAGCCAAAAACTCGCTGCAATAATCCGAAATTGTTAACCATTTTGGAGCTGGCAACTAAATCAAGTTGGGGAGACCTGACCATTAGCACATCTTTTCGCAACTCCAGGGTGGGCTTCTCTGGAGGATGTTGGGTAGGCCAATGAGCTCGAGAACTAAGCAAATATGCTCGACCATGAAACCACAGCTCGGAATGAGCCAGGGCATCGGCGTGGGCGCCTCTGGACCGAACGTCAGCAGGATTTAACGACGTTGGAACATGGCGCCATTCTACGCTACTACTAAGATCTTGAATAGTAGCCACTCGGTTAGCCACAAATGTGTTGAAACGAAAGGACTCTTCTCGAATCCACGCAAGAGCTACTGTTGAGTCAGACCAGCAAGTCGATCCTTTAAAGATGCCCATCTAGTTGACTTCGGATACAAGTTTGGCCAGCAGTAAGGCTCCACTTAACTCCAACTTTGGTATTGTTTGAGTCTTCAGAGGGGCTACGCGAGATTTGGAACATAGCAAATGACTGGTCCGCACTTGAATTCCCGATATTACGTATAGACATGCATCATAAGCTTCTTGGCTAGCGTCGCAAAATCAGTGTAGCTCAACATTAGCTTCAGGACTCAAAACGAATCTGGGAAAAGAGAGAAATGGTATGTTAAGAAATCCATTGCAGATTTTCGGCCAGGTCGTGTGAAGTTCCAAAGGTAGGCTCTCATCCCATGATAGTCGGTTTTTCCAAAGGCGTTGCAAGAATATTTTTGACTTCGTAATCACCGGTCGTGCAATGCTGGACAGGACCGATCATCTACAAAGTTTGGAGTTGTCCTTAAATGGAGACAGCGAGAACAGCAACCGGTCAGAGGTGGCTTCCCATACTAAACCCAATGTTTTAGTGACATCGCTGCCGTCATAAAATTTTAAAAATGTTTCCTTTTCACCTTCTGCAAGCCCATTAAGCACTTTGGGATGACTCGAGCGCCATTTTCTAAGTTTGAAATGACCTCGTGATAGAAGACTAGTTGTCTGGGTCATTTTCTCCACTGCATCATATACTGAATGACCTCCTGAGATAAAGTCATCCACATAAAATTCATTAATTATAGCTGCCTTGGTACCATATGTAACCGTGTCTAATTTATACAATTCGATTGGATTTTGAGGAGAATCACGCAAAAGTATGCACTGATAAAAACTGTCTTCTTCGTTGACCTTCAACGGAAACGAATAAGTGCCTCAAACAATTTAGGTTGTATGCTAGCACCTGCCATCAGAACATCATTGAGGGAGTATCCAGTTGAAGAGGCAGCAGATCCATCATAAACTACTCGTAGTTTAGTCGTTGTGCTGTCTTCCCTCACTACACAGTAATGCGGCAAGAAATTTTAGAGAGACCTATATGACCAGGAGGAACCACCGACATGTGCTTCAGGTCCAAATATTCTCTTATGAAGGCTGAGTAACTTTCTTTCAAATCAGGATGGCTAGTCAAATTTCTTTCAAGGTTTAAAAATCGCTTCTATGCTTGCATGTAAGATTCGCCCAACAGTTCCAGATTGTGCTTGAATGGCAAACGAATAACATACTCTCAAGAAGGCATACGAATACAACTCTTTTTGAAATTGTCTTCAGACTCTTGTTCTTCATTGCTTTTGGATAAACAGCCTTCTCAAAACCTTCCAGTTCCCAGAATTTTCTGACCAACTCTTCCAGGCGATAATCAATATGATCCACGTCCTTCTGCATAACCACAAGCGAATCACCTGAAGTTTGATGAGTTCCTCCAGCTACAACCCAAGTGGTAACTCAGAGATGATTTTAATTTGGCCGACACAAAGAAGGTCATAGAATAAGCTGGCACGTTTAGGCTTGTTAAAAGACGGATCAGCCAATTCTATATTGGGAGGAACTTCCCATCCTTTAATATCCACATCGATGTTGGGCAGACAACCAGTGATGGTTGCCACTACCACAGCAGTGGCGGCAAACTGTGAGCAATATGCGCTGTGATAAGGTTTATCTGGGATCCTGAATCAAGCAATGCTCTACAAGGCACGAACAAACCATCTCGATTACGCACGAGAACAACAGCGGTAGCCAAAACCACCACAACAGAGGGGGAAACTTCGGCACAAAGAGAAGTGGATGGAACAGCGCATGCTCCATTCGAAGATGATGACGGCGGTGAGCCAGGTTGTAGCACTTCAAAATGAAGCAGCGAATGATGCCTTGATCCACAAGAACGGCAATTCCCAGCACTGCAAAATTTGGTTTGATATCCTGGCTTCAAGCAATTGTAGCAAAGTCCCAATTTTTTAACCTCCTTATGTCGAAGAGTAGGCGATAGGTTTAAAAATGTGCCACATGAATAAATTCCGTGCGTAGGCCCCTCACAAAAGGCGCAACTAGGACCTGAATTTACCTGACTTGCAACGAAGGACCTCCTGGAATGGCTAGTAACCTGATTCGGTGGACTAATACTGGTCTTATGCAAGCTCATGGCATGCTGAACGCTTTCCAGCTCTTGACACCGATTATCCAAAAATATTGTAACGAAAACAGATGCGACTCTGTAATCGTTCGAAAACAGCTGATCGCGCTGTAACTCTGGTTTAAAAGTGACAGCTGTCACTTATCGGCGTTACGCCGAAAAAGAAGGGCTTAGGAGCCTGTCATTAATTGATTTCCGGTAGAGTTTGAGCTTGGATGTGCAAGCACGAGTTTTTAGAGGAGGGATCAATAAAGACCCGCAATAACTGTCATCGGTGTTCTTTTTACTTTTTTTTCGTTCGTCAGTGGCGAAAACCCAGACAACCAGAGGGTCAATTTCGTTACATTGGTGTCAGGTGTGAGGTCTACAAGTGGATTCCTAAAAATTCCACCTACAATGCCTAAAAAAGCTGCTCGTCGACCCAGAGAGATGCCTCTGGATGACATCGAGAAGAAAATGGATGCTCTGGACTCGCAGATGCAACTGAAAATGGATGCCATGGATCGTTTTTTCAATAAACGATTTGATCAGTTGTGGTCATCTTTAGAACGAACATTACTGTCTAGTATGGATCGCTCCGCGGTACCAACCGAACCTATTGCCCATCTTCGGACGACCACGACGGCACCCGCACCAAGCAGGGGCGTGGCATATAGCACGTCACGTGATGTCAGCACCAATGAACCTCAGGTGACCGCACCGCCAGAAGTCATGCCCTCTAACATAAGGACGTATACTGATGAGAGAGACCTGCGGCGACACCACCTACTTATCCGTACCCTGGAATTTTTGGGACACTACTGACACAGAGCCGCCCCCATTGTATGACGGTAGCATACCATGGTGCGAATTTCAACGTTTACTGGACGACATGGCCGAGGAGTATAACTGGTCCGATCGAAAAAAATGCCGGAAGTTGTGTATAAGCCTGCGTGGAAGACCCCAGCGATTTTACACAACCTTGCCACAGGCTACCTTAAGCTCTTATGAGGCACTTACGACCGCCATGCGTAACCATTTCTCTGTGAGTACGCAAACCGGCTATCATCTGTTTCATAATCACGTACAGGGACCGAAAGAGACCCTGAGTGACTTTGCATGTGACTTGGATCGTCTGTGCCGATTAGTTTTCGGCGAATTGCTTTCAGCTACCTATAATCACATATTGGTCCAGCGTTTCATCGATGGCATACGGGAGACTAACTATCAGATCCCCATACTCTCTAGCAATCCAGCTACTCTTGGCGATGCCCTCCAGGTGTCGTCGTTTGATGAGCCGTCCCCGAAAGGAAGTGCCGATATGCTGCCCAGCCGGAAAATCCACGTGCGCCCACCAGGTGGCGATAAAAACGCCACATGGTCGACCCCAGACCCAGACAGACAACGGAATATAAAATCCTTGTCACTGGAGACGTCACCGCCAAGAAGCTGTCCTCCCTCTCCAAAGGTAGAGGTCACCCAGGTACCCACGTCTACCGATCTATCGCCTATTCGTAAAAACGATCTGCGCGACCCCAGGGTCATCACATCTCCGACATCAATTCCGGTCGAGTACCTCGCTGCAAATGTGCCGCCAACCATAGGGCCCAACTCCAATGCTTCCCAGTCCCCGTTACAGGAGAAATCGACGTTGGCCCTGCTGTTTAATGATTCCCCATAACCGAGCGCGCCGCGGAAATACCGTTTGTTAAGAAACGGGATATGAATCGCCGAATCAACACGTTGCTGATGACGGCAAGGAGAAGCACTTCGCCCACCGCTGGATCAAGATGTCACCAACAAAAGCTACTTACACCATTTCTGCACTAAGTGGTCAGAGTTTACACTGTTTTGTTTTTTACAGGGACAACTGCTTCGCATCGTGGTTGACACAGGCGCATCCGTCTCATTACTAAATAGACGTCAGATTAAAAGCCGATTGCCCACCACGCCCTGTACGGTGTCTCTTCTTGGTCCCGACTCCCACCCAATCCTGTGCACAGCTAAGGCCACCGTGAAATTGAAGATCGGGAATCAGTTTCTTAAGCATGAGTTCCTGCTTACTGATGACAGCACTCCCAGTCTGTTGGGCCTCACTTTTCTACAACTACATCGTGCCCAAGTGAACCTAGAAAGTTGGCGCTTAGAGTTTCCTGTCACCGTAACGGCATACAGTGATACGCATTTCCGGGTTGACTGTACTGCGCAGGAAACCACGCTGATAGCTCTTTTAGAGCGAGGAGTCCACTCTCAACTACCGGACGACATGGTTCTTGGCAATTCTCTTGTGGATACTTCGTCTAGCACCATCACTTTGAGAGTGCTAAACCTAAGCTCGGCGGAACGTCGTTTGTCATCACACACGATCTTGGGAGAAGTAGAGACGGTGAAAGTTATCCCTAACCCAAGGGAAGTCAGAAGTTTGAAGAAACCGGTCGCCTACAGCGAACCAGCTGATCTTCCAGATGTACCAGTCGAGGTTCAGCTGCCATTTCAGCATGAAAACGATGATGACTCCGGACGCACCGACGTGACGCGCCACATCATCGACACCGGCTCGGCGGCCTCGCCGAGTTCGCCCGTCCTGCAGCCCATGGGCCTCACCCGTCGTCTTGAATAGGAAGAAAGACGGCACCACGAGATTTTGCGTGGACTACAGAAAGTTAAACAATATTACCGTAAACGACTCCTAACCACTTCCGAAAATGAATGACATCCTTACAACGCTATACGGATCCCGATGATTCTCCACTATGGACCTTCAAAGTGGATACTGGCAGGTGGAAATGGATGAAGCAAATCGCCCAAAGACTGCCTTTAGTGGCGACGCAGGTCTTTATGAATTTAACGTCATGCCTTTCGCCCTCACTAACGCACCAGCAACTTTTGAGCGTCTGACGGATGGACTGTTTAGCGTTGTCGCTTGGAAATCAACTTTGGTCTATTTAGATGACATAATTGTGCACTCTCGCACGGCCGAAGAGCATCTGACACATTTGAAGGAGGTTTTTGAACGATTATCGAGCGTAGGACTAAAATTGAGTCCAAAGAAATGCCACTTTTTCCGCTCGGAAGTCAAATACCTAGGACACATTGTCAGCCACAACGCCCTGCGAGCCTGTCCTGATAAAACCAGTAAAGTTGTGGACTGGCCTCCCCCCGTAACCAGAAGGATGTGAGATCGTTCATCGGCCTATGCTCTTATTATCGAAAGTTCATCGCCGACTTCTCAACAATAGCCCGTCCATTGCACGAGTTGACTGAAGCCCATCGAAAGTTTGAATGGTCTAGTTCGGCTCAAACTGCATTCGACTCTCTGAAAAGGAAGCTAACTGCAGCACCCATTCTTGGATTTCCGTATCCCACAGGTCTCTTTATCCCGATACCGATGCGTCCAACCATGGGGCAGGTGCTGTTTTGAGTCAGATCCAGGACGGCAATGAGCGCGTATTGGAGTACTACAGCAAAACGTTTAACGCCGCGGAGCGCAACTAGTGCGTCACGCGAAGGGAATTGATAGCAGCCGTACTTGCTACAATGCATTTCCATCACTATCTGTTTGGAAAGAAATTCCTTTTTCGAACGTATCACGCATCTCTGCGCTGGCTTTTCAATTTTAAAGAACCCGAAGGCCAGCTCGCCCGCTGGATTGACCGCTTACAGCAATACAACATGGATATCCAGCATCGCAGCGGCCAGCATCACGGAAATGCGAACGGTCTTTCCCGCCGACCTTGTGGCGAATGTCGCCTATGCGAGAAAGCCGAACTGAATGCCCATCAGGATCTGCGAATATTACAGATCCAGATTACCGACTTCAGCCAACAGCAAACGACCGACCCAACTCTGTCTATTGTGAGCACCTGGCTAAAATCGGGCAAACGCCCGCCGAAACCTGCTATCTGGAGCGAAAGCGAAGAAACCAAAGGATATTGGCATCTTTTCGAGAAGCTGTTTCTGAATGAAGGCGTCGTGAAAATCACTACGAAAAATGGATGGACAGCTACCGTAGTACCGAGAGCCCTGCAAGCTGAGGCGCTGCGACAGGCCCATGGCTCTGTCACTGGAGGCCATTTCGGTGTGTTATTACTGGATTGGACAAAGCGCAGATGTAGTTTTGTGGTGCGCTCGTTGTTCGAAGTGCACCGCACGCAAAGGCCCTCATCGCCGCACAGTCGGAAAACTGCTGCCAAGTGCTGTGGGCGCCCCATTTGAGCGCGTAGCAATTGACATTCTCGGCCCCTTGCCCACAACGTCCCGTGGCAACCGATATATCGCTGTCATTATGTGTTACTTTATAAAATGGCCCGAGTGTATTGCGATCCCGGATCAAACTGCAGAAACGGTAGCCAGAGCTTTGGTTCACGAGGTATTCTCTCGCTTTGGCGCTCCTTTTGTACTGCACTCCGACCAAGGCAGGAATTTTGAAGCCGAATTGTTTAAAAGCTGCCTTCAATTACTTGGTGTCGAGAAAACTCGCACCACACCGCTACATCCTCAGTCCGACGGAATGGTAGAGCGTTTTAACCGAACGCTGCTCGACTATCTGGCCAAATTTGTGGAAATCGATCAGCGGGACTGGGACCAGCTGTTGCCCTTAGCCATGTGGGCATATCGCTCTGCCCCACACGAATCCACTGGATTTTCACCGTCACGTTTACTGCTGGGTAGAGAAGTTCGCCTACCCACTGTTTTGATGTTCGGGAGGCCAACGCCTGTATCGACAAGTTACCCCGATTTTGTAGAGCGACTCCAAGAACACCTCCGAAATGTTCATGATGTGGCTCGACAGAAATTGCAGGCCGCCGCTCAAGTCAACAAGCAACGTTATGACCTTCGTGCACACAGCGTGGAATTCGCTGAAAATCAAGAAGTCTGGTTGTACGCACCCACCCGCAAGGTTGGTAGATGCCCTAAACTTCAATCTGACTGGATTGGCCCAGCCGTCGTAATTCGTCGCTACTCCGACCTGGTATATGAAGTGCGATTGCCTGGCAAGCGGACCACGAGGACAGTACATGTGAATCGGGTGGCGCCATACCACGGAAGAACACCCACTTTACTCGGCCAGGAGTCACGAGTCTTACAGGGGGGCAATGTAACGAAAACAGATGCGACTCTGTAATCGTTCAAAAACAGCTGATCGCGCTGCAACTCTGGTTTAAAAGTGACAGCTGTCACTTACCGGCGTTACGCCGAAAAAGAAGGGCTTAGGAGCCTGTCATTAATTGATTTCCGGTAGAGTTTGAGCTTGGATATGCAAGCACGAGTTTTTAGAGGAGGGATCAATAAAGACCCGCAATAACTGCCATCGGTGTTCTTTTTACTTTTCTTTCGTTCGTGGCTATAAACGCGTCGGCGAGCGCGCTCAGCAGGCACTCCCCCACAACTAAATTAGCGCTCGGCCATCAGTGGCGACAACCAGAGGGTCAATTTCGTTACAATATGTAGAAGTTGTCTGCAGACGGCAACGATTCCTTATAGTTCAATGCGGCATGCCTTTCCCAATTAGATTGAGTTTCAATGTCGAGTTTTTGCAATAAGGTAAAAATCACAATTGAATCCGCGATTTCGTTTGGACTGCCCAGCGACACCAAGGCTCGTCTGTGAACGTTGAATATATCGGCAAAGTCCCTAAGCTTCCCAGATGTTGAAGATTCCACTCTCTTTAAGCCAAGGATCTCTTTGATGTGTGCCTTAAAAACTGAACGCTTTTTATTAAACCTTCGCTCTAAAAATTGCAATGCAATTATATTGTTATTGCTGGAGAGGTCCAAGGCTCTAATCGCTTCCAACGCTGATCCTGACAACGCCGATCGCAAATATCAGACTTTTTCAATTTTGCTTAAACTGCATTCTTGGTCAATGATAGAGTTGAACATTGAACTAAACTCTGCATATCAGTCGCACTCGACAAGAGTAGTCAGAAACACTAGGTCCAGTTGGGTGATTCAAAGTTTCCTGGCAAAGTGTGGAGGATGGCATCATTTGTCGTCTCTTTAATTGGACCCTGAGGCGTGACTTTATAATTAAGCAGTCGAAATTTTCGCGAAATTCACTTCCGATTTCGCTAATGTCCAGCTCTTCCAAAGCATCATGGGCCAAATTGAAAGATGCTTCCATGCGATCTACCAGTTCAAGTCGTACCAATATTTCCAGCTCTTCTGAAGCAGCAACTATTGAGTGGCTAAATGACAGATCCAATCGCTCAGCAGAAGCAAGAATTGACGCAGCCTTGCGTTTATAAAATTTTGTTACGTCTAAAGTGTCTCATATATTTTATTATTATTTGTTGCGCGCATTGTAAGTTACAAATCAATTATCTTTTATCGCTTGTTTTTACGTCACCAACTGTTCTTATGTGTTCAATGAACTCAACTGCTGATGCTTAAATGGATAAATGCTTGAGTGTAAGCGTGCCTTTGTGTTAGTGCGACTTACTTTTTCTTTTTATTTTATATGAATGTATATAAATTTAATACTTCGCGCGTTCGATGGCCGAAAGAATATCTCGCCGGGGCCTTCAAATGTTGAGCGCACTAAGAGTTTTTAGTGAACTTTAATTTTCAATAACAAAGAGGCGAGAATTATTCACGTTATAAATTATGTTTTATTTATGCTGAAGCTTGGCCGAATACCTTGCTTGCATGTACCAACGAACGAACAAAACTAAACTTATGCTGAAACGAGGCCGATTGCCTTGCTTGCAATATAACAGAGCGAGATCGAAACAAGATAAAACCTCGTAAGCACAAAGAAGATGACAAAGTAGGCAGTTCAAAAACGCATGATGCTGCTTAATAATCTATACATATTTTGAACTAACTATAGTAGTAACAGTGTTTGGCAGGATTTTTAAATGCGAAAATATTTATAATAGGTTTGTTGTGGCTGGCCCGAACAAAACTATTGACTAGTATAAGTTAAAGCTATCAAATGTTGGATATCGCCTTGTGAAACTAGTGACTGGAGGATATCAGTGGCTACTCGCGCAACAATGCAACAATTTGATTGAGACTATCACAAATAATTCACTCAAATTCAAAACCAAAATAAAAGGCTCAAATGTGCTCATACAACTATATCATATACCTGTCATACGAACCTAAATCGGCCCTATTAACTGACCATCCCCGTTCATGTGATTAACGGCAGAAACAACTGCGAAAAGAGTCTATAATCTTCGGCACCTTGAAGATAACGTTGGGATTTTTTTATTTTAAATTTTGTGTTCTTTTGATTTATTCACATAACTGTAAAGTGAATTAGGGGGCTTCGCACCTTATCGCTCGCTTCGCTCGTAATCCAACCCTCTGTGGGGAAATTTGTTGACGGGATGAGATCAGTTTTTCTGTAGTACTTTTTTAACCCAGCACTAAATTCGGGCTTGCCCGAAATTAAAATACCAAATTTGGTTATCCAAGCTCTTTCGGTTTTGAGATATTTACGCTTACTCAAATATTAACTAATGGCTCCCCTGGGGGGAGGGGCGGTCGGATCAACATAAAAAATAAACTTGCCCTTTCCCATGTCCTATAGATTTTTCACTCTAAATCTTGTAACACTATCTTTTGTGCTGTTTAAATTTAGCATGCGTATGTTTTTTACAGCAGTTAATATATGTACCTGATTTCGTAAGGATCGGACTACTATATCATATAGCTGCCATACAAATCGAATTCGCCCTATTAACTGACCAACACCGTTCACGTGATTTACGGCAGAAACAACTGCGAAAAGAGTCTGTAATCTTCGGCACCCCGAAGATAACGTTGGGATTTTTTTTTTTTTTTTTTTTTTTTTTTTTTTTCATTTTTTTTTTTTATACTCTTTTCGCAGAAAAAAGAGTATATTCATTTTGCTCTGATGTTTGTAACGCACAGAACCAAACATCGTAGACCCACAAAAGTTACATCTAGAATACTTAGAATCACTAGAGGAGTCGATATAGCCATGTCAGTCTGTCCGTCTGTCCGTCTGTTTCTATGCGATTTACTCCGCCAGTTTAAAAGCTATTTTGCTGAAACTTGGTATGTAGCCTTCTTTTTTACCTAGGTAGTACACTAGTTTGAATCGGTCGGATCGGACCACTATATCATATAGCTGTCATACGAACCTAAATCGGTTTAGGCAATAACTCCCACATTTATTATCCGATCCTGTTTAAATTTAGCATGCGTATGTTTTTTACAGCAGTTAATATATGCACCTAATTTCGTAAGGATCGGACTACTATATCATATAGCTGCCATACAAATCGAATTCGCCCTATTAACTGACCAACACCGTTCACGTGATTTACGGCAGAAACAACTGCGAAAAGAGTCTGTAATCTTCGGCACCCCGAAGATAACGTTGGGATTTTTTATTCTCTTTTCGCAGCAAAAAGAGTATATTCATTTTGCTCTGATGTTTGTAACGCACAGAACCAAACATCGTAGACCCACAAAAGTTACATCTAGAATACTTAGAATCACTAGAGGAGTCGATATAGCCATGTCCGTCTGTCCGTCTGTCCGTCTGTTTCTATGCGATTTACTCCGCCAGTTTAAAAGCTATTTTGCTGAAACTTGGTATGTAGCCTTCTTTTTTACCTGGTAGTACACTAGTTTGAATCGGTCGGATCGGACCACTATATCATATAGCTGTCATACGAACCTAAATCGGTTTAGGCAATAACTCCCACATTTATTATCCGATCCTGTTTAAATTTAGCATGCGTATGTTTTTTACAGCAGTTAATATATGCACCTAATTTCGTAAGGATCGGACTACTATATCATATAGCTGCCATACAAATCGAATTCGCCCTATTAACTGACCAACACCGTTCACGTGATTTACGGCAGAAACAACTGCGAAAAGAGTCTGTAATCTTCGGCACCCCGAAGATAACGTTGGGATTTTTTATTCTCTTTTCGCAGAAAAAAGAGTATATTCATTTTGCTCTGATGTTTGTAACGCACAGAACCAAACATCGTAGACCCACAAAAGTTACATCTAGAATACTTAGAATCACTAGAGGAGTCGATATAGCCATGTCCGTCTGTCCGTCTGTTTCTATGCGATTTACTCCGCCAGTTTAAAAGCTATTTAGCTGAAACTTGGTATGTAGCCTTCTTTTTTACCTAGGTAGTACACTAGTTTGAATCGGTCGGATCGGACCACTATATCATATAGCTGTCATACGAACCTAAATCGGTTTAGGCAATAACTCCCACATTTATTATCCGATCTATTTATACTCCACATCTAACCCCTAACCTTTTCAATTTGCATCTATATAATTTACCAAATTTCGCCATCGGACCACTATATCATATAGCTGTCATACGAACCTAAATCGTTTATATAACTCCAACATTTATTATCTGATTTTTCAAATTTGCAAGCGTATGTTTTTATAACTAGATAGTACCAATTTTGCGATGGAATCACTATATCATATAGCTGTCATACGAACCTAAATCGGTTTAGGCAATAACTCCCACATTTATTATCCGATCCTGTTTAAATTTAGCATGCGTATGTTTTTTACAGCAGTTAATATATGCACCTAATTTCGTAAGGATCGGACTACTATATCTTATAGCTGCCATACAAATCGAATTCGCCCTATTAACTGACCAACACCGTTCACGTGATTTACGGCAGAAACAACTGCGAAAAGAGTCTGTAATCTTCGGCACCCCGAAGATAACGTTGGGATTTTTTATTCTCTTTTCGCAGAAAAAAGAGTATATTCATTTTGCTCTGATGTTTGTAACGCACAGAACCAAACATCGTAGACCCACAAAAGTTACATCTAGAATACTTAGAATCACTAGAGGAGTCGATATAGCCATGTCCGTCTGTCCGTCTGTTTCTATGCGATTTACTCCGCCAGTTTAAAAGCTATTTTGCTGAAACTTGGTATGTAGCCTTCTTTTTTACCTAGGTAGTACACTAGTTTGAATCGGTCGGATCGGACCACTATATCATATAGCTGTCATACGAACCTAAATCGGTTTAGGCAATAACTCCCACATTTATTATCCGATCCTGTTTAAATTTAGCATGCGTATGTTTTTTACAGCAGTTAATATATGCACCTAATTTCGTAAGGATCGGACTACTATATCATATAGCTGCCATACAAATCGAAATCGCTTTATTAACTGACCAACATTTCATCGTGATTTTCAAATTTGGCAAGCGTATGTTTTATATAACGATAGATATTTGTACCAAATTTTGCCCGTATGGAATCACTATATCTTATAGCTGTCATACGAACCTAAATCGGTTTAGGCAATAACTCCAACATTTATTATCCGATCATATTCAAATTTGGCATGCGTATGATAATTGTACAAAATTTCGCCCGGATCGGACCACTATATCATAATACTGTCATACGAACCTAAATCGGTTTAGGCAATAACTCCCACATTTATTGTCCGATTCTTTTGAAAATTAGCATGCGTGTGTTTTATATAACGATAGATAATTGTACCAAATTCTGCCCGGATCGGATCACTATATCTTATAGCTGTCATACGAACTTAAATCGGTTTAGGCAATAACTCCTGTTCAAATTAAGCACACATATGTTTTTTATAGCAATTAATATGAATACCAAATTTCGTAAGGATCGGACTACTATATCATATAGCTGTCATACGAACCTAAATCGGTTTAGGGAATAACTCGCACATTTATTAACTGATCTTTTCAAAATTCGGCTAACATGTTTTTTACACTAAATATACGCATTTGTCTAATTTTAGTAAGGATCGGACTACTATATCATATAGCTGTCATACAAATCGAATTCGGCCCTATTAACTGACCAACACCGTTCATGTGATTTACGGCAGAAAGTACTGCGAAAAGAGTCTGTAATCTTCGGCACCCAGAAGATAACGTTGGGATTTTTATTCTCTTTTCGCAGCAAAAAGAGTATATTCATTTTGCTCTGATGTTTGTAACGCACAGAACCAAACATCGTAGACCCACAAAAGTTACATCTAGAATACTTAGAATCGACTAAATCGATACACCATGTCCGTCTTCCGAAGATAACGTTGGGATTTTTTTTTTTTTGTATTTATATATATTTCTTTTGCATTTTTGTTTTTTATACTCTTTTCACAGAAAAAAGAGTATATTCATTTTGCTCTGATGTTTGTAACGCACAGAACCAAACATCGTAGACCCACAAAAGTTACATCTAGAATACTTAGAATCACTAGAGGAGTCGATATAGCCATGTCCGTCTGTCCGTCTGTCCGTCTGTTTCTATGCGATTTACTCCGCCAGTTTAAAAGCTATTTAGCTGAAACTTGGTATGTAGCCTTCTTTTTTACCTAGGTAGTACACTAGTTTGAATCGGTCGGATCGGACCACTATATCATATAGCTGTCATACGAACCTAAATCGGTTTAGGCAATAACTCCCACATTTATTATCCGATCCTGTTTAAATTTAGCATGCGTATGTTTTTTACAGCAGTTAATATATGCACCTAATTTCGTAAGGATCGGACTACTATATCTTATAGCTGCCATACAAATCGAATTCGCCCTATTAACTGACCAACACCGTTCACGTGATTTACGGCAGAAACAACTGCGAAAAGAGTCTGTAATCTTCGGCACCCCGAAGATAACGTTGGGATTTTTTTTTTATTTTAAATTTTGTGTTCTTTTGATTTTTATATTTCACAGAACTAAAGAGAATTAGCTTCGGCTCTTATGCTTGCATCGCTCAGAATCCAACCATCGTAGAAATTTGTTGACCCATGAGATCAGTTTCTCTGTAGTACTTTTTTAACCCAGCACTAAATTCGGTCTTGCCCGAAATTAAAATACCAAATTTGGTTATCCAAGCTCTTTCGGTTTTGAGATATTTACGCTTACTCAAATATTAACTAAGTGGTCCCCTAGTTTGAATCGGTCGGATCGGACCACTATATCATATAGCTATGTCCTATACGAACCTAAATCGGTTTAGGCAATAACCCCACTATCTTTTATCCGATCCTGTTTAAATTTAGCATGCGTATGTTTTTTACAGCAGTTAATATATGCACCTAATTTCGTAAGGATCGGACTACTATATCTTATAGCTGCCATACAAATCGAATTCGCCCTATTAACTGACCAACACCGTTCACGTGATTTACGGCAGAAACAACTGCGAAAAGAGTCTGTAATCTTCGGCACCCCGAAGATAACGTTGGGATTTTTTATACTCTTTTCACAGAAAAAAGAGTATATTCATTTTGCTCTGATGTTTGTAACGCACAGAACCAAACATCGTAGACCCACAAAAGTTACATCTAGAATACTTAGAATCACTAGAGGAGTCGATATAGCCATGTCAGTCTGTCCGTCTGTCCGTCTGTTTCTATGCGATTTACTCCGCCAGTTTAAAAGCTATTTTGCTGAAACTTGGTATGTAGCCTTCTTTTTTACCTAGGTAGTACACTAGTTTGAATCGGTCGGATCGGACCACTATATCATATAGCTGTCATACGAACCTAAATCGGTTTAGGCAATAACTCCCACATTTATTATCCGATCCTGTTTAAATTTAGCATGCGTATGTTTTTTACAGCATTTAATATATGCACCTAATTTCGTAAGGATCGGACTACTATATCATATAGCTGCCATACAAATCGAATTCGCCCTATTAACTGACCAACACCGTTCACGTGATTTACGGCAGAAACAACTGCGAAAAGAGTCTGTAATCTTCGGCACCCCGAAGATAACGTTGGGATTTTTTATTCTCTTTTCGCAGCAAAAAGAGTATATTCATTTTGCTCTGATGTTTGTAACGCACAGAACCAAACATCGTAGACCCACAAAAGTTACATCTAGAATACTTAGAATCACTAGAGGAGTCGATATAGCCATGTCCGTCTGTCCGTCTGTTTCTATGCGATTTACTCCGCCAGTTTAAAAGCTATTTTGCTGAAACTTGGTATGTAGCCTTCTTTTTTACCTAGGTAGTACACTAGTTTGAATCGGTCGGATCGGACCACTATATCATATAGCTGTCATACGAACCTAAATCGGTTTAGGCAATAACTCCCACATTTATTATCCGATCCTGTTTAAATTTAGCATGCGTATGTTTTTTACAGCAGTTAATATATGCACCTAATTTCGTAAGGATCGGACTACTATATCTTATAGCTGCCATACAAATCGAATTCGCCCTATTAACTGACCAACACCGTTCACGTGATTTACGGCAGAAACAACTGCGAAAAGAGTCTGTAATCTTCGGCACCCCGAAGATAACGTTGGGATTTTTTTTTATACTCTTTTCGCAGAAAAAAGAGTATATTCATTTTGCTCTGATGTTTGTAACGCACAGAACCAAACATCGTAGACCCACAAAAGTTACATCTAGAATACTTAGAATCACTAGAGGAGTCGATATAGCCATCGTCCGTCTGTCCGTCTGTTTCTATGCGATTTACTCCGCCAGTTTAAAAGCTATTTAGCTGAAACTTGGTATGTAGCCTTCTTTTTTACCTAGGTAGTACACTAGTTTGAATCGGTCGGATCGGACCACTATATCATATAGCTGTCATACGAACCTAAATCGGTTTAGGCAATAACTCCCACATTTATTATCCGATCTTTATTTCTCTATATAATTACCAATTTCATCGGACCACTATATCATATAGCTGTCATACAACCAAATCTTTATTAACTCCACATTTACTATTTCATTTGCAGCTTTTTTTTACTAGATAGTACCAATTTTGCGATATCACTATATCATATAGCTGTCATACGAACCTAAATCGGTTTAGGCAATAACTCCCACATTTATTATCCGATCCTGTTTAAATTTAGCATGCGTATGTTTTTTACAGCAGTTAATATATGCACCTAATTTCGTAAGGATCGGACTACTATATCTTATAGCTGCCATACAAATCGAATTCGCCCTATTAACTGACCAACACCGTTCACGTGATTTACGGCAGAAACAACTGCGAAAAGAGTCTGTAATCTTCGGCACCCCGAAGATAACGTTGGGATTTTTTTTTATACTCTTTTCGCAGAAAAAAGAGTATATTCATTTTGCTCTGATGTTTGTAACGCACAGAACCAAACATCGTAGACCCACAAAAGTTACATCTAGAATACTTAGAATCACTAGAGGAGTCGATATAGCCATGTCCGTCTGTCCGTCTGTTTCTATGCGATTTACTCCGCCAGTTTAAAAGCTATTTTGCTGAAACTTGGTATGTAGCCTTCTTTTTTACCTAGGTAGTACACTAGTTTGAATCGGTCGGATCGGACCACTATATCATATAGCTGTCATACGAACCTAAATCGGTTTAGGCAATAACTCCCACATTTATTATCCGATCCTGTTTAAATTTAGCATGCGTATGTTTTTTACAGCAGTTAATATATGCACCTAATTTCGTAAGGATCGGACTACTATATCTTATAGCTGCCATACAAATCGAATTCGCCTTATATAACTGACCAACACCGTTCATGATATAGATACAACTGTCAAACGAACCTATAATCTTTCGGACGAAGATAACTCCCACATTTTTATATATATTCTTTGCATGTTTGTATTTGTACCTTTCGCGGATCGACACTATATCATATAGCTGTCATACGAACCTAAATCGTAGACTCCAACATTTACATCTGATCCTTAAATCAAGCGTAGTTTTATACTAGTGTACATTTGCCCGTCTGTCACTATATCTTATAGCTGTCATACGAACCTATCGGTTTAGGCATAACTCCAACTTTATTATCCTCTTTTTTATCGTATGTAGTACACAATTTCGGTCGGATCGGACCACTATATCATATAGCTGTCATACGAACCTAAATCGGTTTAGGCAATAACTCCCACATTTATTATCCGATCCTTTTGAAATTTGGGATGAGTAGGTTTTTTACAGCATTAAATATATGCTCCTAATTTCGTAAGGATCGGACTACTATATCATATAGCTGTCATACGAACCTAAATCGGTTTAGGGAATAACTCGCACATTTATTGACTGATCTTTTCAAAATTCGGCTAACACGTTTTCTACATAAATATACGCGTTGTCTAAATTTTATTAAAGATCGGACTACTATATCATATAGCTGCCATACAAATCGAATTCGCCCTATTAACTGACCAACACCGTTCATGTGATTTACGGCAGAAACAACTGCGAAAAGAGTCTGTAATCTTCGGCACCCCGAAGATAACGTTGGGATTTTTTATCTCTTTTCAGAAAAGAGTATATTCATTTTGCTCTGATGTTTGTAACGCACAGAACCAAACATCGTAGACCCACAAAAGTTACATCTAGAATACTTAGAATCACTAAATCACCATTCCTCTCCAAGATAACGTTGATTTTTTTTTTTTTTGTATTTATATATATTTCTTTTGCATTTTTGTTTTTTATACTCTTTTCACAGAAAAAAGAGTATATTCATTTTGCTCTGATGTTTGTAACGCACAGAACCAAACATCGTAGACCCACAAAAGTTACATCTAGAATACTTAGAATCACTAGAGGAGTCGATATAGCCATGTCAGTCTGTCCGTCTGTCCGTCTGTTTCTATGCGATTTACTCCGCCAGTTTAAAAGCTATTTAGCTGAAACTTGGTATGTAGCCTTCTTTTTTACCTAGGTAGTACACTAGTTTGAATCGGTCGGATCGGACCACTATATCATATAGCTGTCATACGAACCTAAATCGGTTTAGGCAATAACTCCCACATTTATTATCCGATCCTGTTTAAATTTAGCATGCGTATGTTTTTTACAGCATTTAATATATGCACCTAATTTCGTAAGGATCGGACTACTATATCATATAGCTGCCATACAAATCGAATTCGCCCTATTAACTGACCAACACCGTTCACGTGATTTACGGCAGAAACAACTGCGAAAAGAGTCTGTAATCTTCGGCACCCCGAAGATAACGTTGGGATTTTTTTTTGTATTTGTTATATCTATTTCTTTTGCATTTTTGTTTTTTATACTCTTTTCACAGAAAAAAGAGTATATTCATTTTGCTCTGATGTTTGTAACGCACAGAACCAAACATCGTAGACCCACAAAAGTTACATCTAGAATCCCTTTTTTTTCCACCTTAATCGGCGCCCCATCAATACTTCTACAACCAAATCGGTTTAGGCAAAACTCCCACATTATTATCCATCCTTTTAAATTTAGCATGCGTATGTTTTTTACAGCAGTTAATATATGCACCTAATTTCGTAAGGATCGGACTACTATATCTTATAGCTGCCATACAAATCGAATTCGCCCTATTAACTGACCAACACCGTTCACGTGATTTACGGCAGAAACAACTGCGAAAAGAGTCTGTAATCTTCGGCACCCCGAAGATAACGTTGGGATTTTTACTCTTTTCAAAAAAATTATTCACTTTCTCTATTTTAACCACAAACCAACATCTAACCCACAAAATACATCTAGAATAAACACACAAATTTTGTTTTATATATATTTCTTTTGCATTTTTGTTTTTTATACTCTTTTCACAGAAAAAAGAGTATATTCATTTTGCTCTGATGTTTGTAACGCACAGAACCAAACATCGTAGACCCACAAAAGTTACATCTAGAATACTTAGAATCACTAGAGGAGTCGATATAGCCATGTCCGTCTGTCCGTCTGTCCGTCTGTTTCTATGCGATTTACTCCGCCAGTTTAAAAGCTATTTTGCTGAAACTTGGTATGTAGCCTTCTTTTTTACCTAGGTAGTACACTAGTTTGAATCGGTCGGATCGGACCACTATATCATATAGCTGTCATACGAACCTAAATCGGTTTAGGCAATAACTCCCACATTTATTATCCGATCCTTTTCAAATTTGGCATGCGTATGTTTTTTACAGCATTTAATATATGCACCTAATTTCGTAAGGATCGGACTACTATATCATATAGCTGCCATACAAATCGAATTCGCCCTATTAACTGACCAACACCGTTCACGTGATTTACGGCAGAAACAACTGCGAAAAGAGTCTGTAATCTTCGGCACCCCGAAGATAACGTTGGGATTTTTTTTTGTATTTGTTATATATATTTCTTTTGCATTTTTGTTTTTTATACTCTTTTCACAGAAAAAAGAGTATATTCATTTTGCTCTGATGTTTGTAACGCACAGAACCAAACATCGTAGACCCACAAAAGTTACATCTAGAATACTTAGAATCACTAGAGGAGTCGATATAGCCATGTCCGTCTGTCCGTCTGTTTCTATGCGATTTACTCCGCCAGTTTAAAAGCTATTTTGCTGAAACTTGGTATGTAGCCTTCTTTTTTACCTAGGTAGTACACTAGTTTGAATCGGTCGGATCGGACCACTATATCATATAGCTGTCATACGAACCTAAATCGGTTTAGGCAATAACTCCCACATTTATTATCCGATCCTGTTTAAATTTAGCATGCGTATGTTTTTATAATATTTACCTAATTTCGTAAGGATCGGACTACTATATCTTATAGCTGCCATACAACCAAATCGGTTTATTAACTCCAACATTTAATATCTGATCCTTTTCAAATTTGGCAAGCGTATGTTTTATATAACGATAGATATTTGTACCAAATTTTGCCCGTATGGAATCACTATATCTTATAGCTGTCATACGAACCTAAATCGGTTTAGGCAATAACTCCCACATTTATTATCCGATCATATTCAAATTTCATCTAATAATTACAAAACCATCACCACTATATCATATACTTCATACGAACCTAAATCGTTTAGCAATAACTCCCACATTTATTGTCCGATTCTTTTGAAAATTAGCATGCGTGTGTTTTATATAACGATAGATAATTGTACCAAATTCTGCCCGGATCGGATCACTATATCTTATAGCTGTCATACGAACCTAAATCGGTTTAGGCAATAACTTTTACCTGTTCAAATTAAGCACACATATGTTTTTTATAGCAATTAATATGAATACCAAATTTCGTAAGGATCGGACTACTATATCATATAGCTGCCATACGAACCTAAATCGGTTTAGGGAATAACTCGCACATATATTGACTGATCTTTTCAAAACTCGGCCAACACGTTTTCTACATAAATATACGCGTTTGTGCTAAATTTTATTAAAATCGGACTACTATATCATATAGCTGTCATACAAATCGAAATCGGCCCTATTAACTGACCAACACCGTTCATGTGATTTACGGCAGAAACAACTGCGAAAAGAGTCTGTAATCTTCGGCACCCCGAAGATAACGTTGGGATTTTTTTTGTATTTGTTATATCTATTTCTTTTGCATTTTTGTTTTTTATACTCTTTTCACAGACAAAAGAGTATATTCATTTTGCTCTGGTTTGTAACGCACAGAACCAATCATCGTAGACCCACAAAAGTTACATCTAGAATGTTTTTTACAGCAGTTAATATATGCACCTAATTTCGTAAGGATCGGACTACTATATCTTATAGCTGCCATACAAATCGAATTCGTACGGCAGAAACAACTGCGAAAAGAGTCTGTAATCTTCGGCACCCCGAAGATAACGTTGGGATTTTTAGACTCTTTTCGAAGAAAAAGGAGTCTATTCACTTTGCTCTGATGTTTGTAACGCACAGAACCAAACATCGTAGACCCACAAAAGTTACATCTAGAATACTTAGAATCACTAGAGGAGTCGATATAGCCATGTCCGTCTGTCCGTCTGTCCGTCTGTTTCTATGCGATTTACTCCGTCAGTTTAAAAGCTATTTTGCTGAAACTTGGTATGTAGCCTTCTTTTTTACCTAGGTAGTACACTAGTTTGAATCGGTCGGATCGGACCACTATATCATATAGCTGTCATACGAACCTAAATCGGTTTAGGCAATAACTCCACATTTATTATCCGATCCTTGTTCAAATTAAGCACACATATGTTTTTTATAGCAATTAATATAATACCAAATTTCGTAAGGATCGGACTACTATATCATATAGCTGCCATACGAACCTAAATCGGTTTAGGGAATAACTCGCACATATATTGACTGATCTTTTCAAAACTCGGCCAACACGTTTTCTACATAAATATACGCGTTTGTGCTAAATTTTATTAAAATCGGATTACTATATCATATAGCTGTCATACAAATCGAAATCGGCCCTATTAACTGACCAACCCCGTTCATGTGATTTACGGCAGAAACAACTTCGAAAAGAGTCTGTAATCTTCGGCACCCCGAAGATAACGTTGGGATTTTTTATACTCTTTTCACAGAAAAAAGAGTATATTCATTTTGCTCTGATGTTTGTAACGCACAGAACCAAACATCGTAGACCCACAAAAGTTACATCTAGAATACTTAGAATCACTAGAGGAGTCGACACAGCCATGTCCGTCTGTCCGAAGATAATGTTGGGATTTTTTTTTTTTTTTGTATTTATATATATTTCTTTTGCATTTTTGTTTTTTATACTCTTTTCACAGAAAAAAGAGTATATTCATTTTGCTCTGATGTTTGTAACGCACAGAACCAAACATCGTAGACCCACAAAAGTTACATCTAGAATACTTAGAATCACTAGAGGAGTCGATATAGCCATGTCCGTCTGTCCGTCTGTCCGTCTGTTTCTATGCGATTTACTCCGCCAGTTTAAAAGCTATTTTGCTGAAACTTGGTATGTAGCCTTCTTTTTTACCTAGGTAGTACACTAGTTTGAATCGGTCGGATCGGACCACTATATCATATAGCTGTCATACGAACCTAAATCGGTTTAGGCAATAACTCCCACATTTATTATCCGATCCTGTTTAAATTTAGCATGCGTATGTTTTTTACAGCAGTTAATATATGCACCTAATTTCGTAAGGATCGGACTACTATATCATATAGCTGCCATACAAATCGAATTCGCCCTATTAACTGACCAACACCGTTCACGTGATTTACGGCAGAAACAACTGCGAAAAGAGTCTGTAATCTTCGGCACCCCGAAGATAACGTTGGGATTTTTT
>JBAMCM010000715.1:0-19139 GCA_037075145.1 Scaptodrosophila latifasciaeformis | reverse complement strand
AACAACATTCGAGACATGATGCCAGATAAAGAGTCCTACACAGCTCTGCGTCTCCAGCTTGTGGCCCAAAACAAAAGGCATCGGACCTTCCAACCGAAAGACGAAAGAGCATACAAAGTAGTCATCAAAAGACTGCACCACTCCGCTGACCGTGATGATATTATTGAAGACCTTTGCGGACAGGGGCACACTATAAAAAATCTGCATAATCCCATTTGCAGAAGAACAAAGGAACCTCTGGGAATCTTCTTCGCCAACCTGGAGCCCTCCAACAACAACAAGGACGTCTATCAGGTCAAGCGGATCTCCAGGTCTGTTGTAACCATCGAACCGCCACATAAGTTCAATGATGTGCCACAATGCTACAATGCAGCGGTACTGTTTCATGCAATAACGCTGTGTATTCCATCACGACTCGAGGCAATGCGAGAAGAAAGAGGAAGACAAACCGTGCTGTTTCCACTGCCAAGCGGACCACCCCGCCTCCTTTAAGGGATGTCCTGCCTATAAAAAGGCCAAAGCACTCGCAGCTCCGAAAGGAAGGCCCGTCGCGAATGTTAACAAGGCGCCCCGGGTGGCATCCCCAACCGTCACCACTGGCAGGGTCAACGCCGCTGAATCCCTCAATCCCGGACCAAACCCAATCAGAAACCCCACACCCCAGTCAGATAGAAGGGACGTTCGCTCGCATGGAAGGCATGATGGAGAAGATGTTGGAGAGAATGTTCGCCCAAATGACACAGCTGGTGGCCACCATTCTTAACAGCAAGACATGCAAGTAAACTCCACTTAATTGTCTGGAATTCAAACGGCCTGCAGAACAGAACAACACCCATAGTTGAGCACCATCTCAAAACCCACCAGATTGATATACTACTCGTAGCCGAAACCCACTTCACTGGGCACAATGTCCTGTCATCAGGATCGCCAGCCCGCAAGGAGACATCAACATCGGAGCTGTCTACTTTCCACCTAGACACCGCATAACAGCAAGCCATCTCAGTGAGTTTTTCGAGCATCTTAGGCCCCGCTTCATAGCAGCTGGAGACTTTAACGCCAAACACTCTTGGTGGGGATCGCGCGCCAACAACCCCAAAGGGAAAACACTGTTTGAGTACCTCCAGCGTCACAGCCTGGTCTGCCACTCCACTGGCGAGCCTACTTACTGGCCAACCGATCTCCTCAAGACTCCAGATCTGCTGGACTTTGCTGTGTCGAAAAGCATAGGACATGCCAAGGTTAGCTGCACCACAAATGCTGAGCTCAAGTCCGACCACTGCGCAATAAACGTCCTACTCAACCCGCCCGTCCTCAGGAAAACCCCGCTCAGGAGGCTCAGTGGTAAACATACCGACGCCGCCAAGTTCACGTCCTGAATGCTCTCCGCCCTCAATCCGAATTCACTCCTCAATACACCCAGGGACATTGACGAAGCCATCGGGCATCTCACTAGGGAAATACAAAACGCTGCGGAATTCGCAAGCCCAATGCTGTTCTGCCGAAGCGCGTGCCGAAACCGTCAGATTTCTCGACAGTCCAAGCTTTCCCGGAACGCCGATGCAACCAGTCAACCAAGATGAAGTTGCGCAGGAGATCGCCCTACTTAAGAACAGCAAATGTCCAGGCCTGGATCGCATAGATGCGGCAGCCTTAAAAATGCTACTGCGCTGCACACAAATGCTGGCCAGCATTTACAATGGCTGCTTCCGTCTAGGGTACTTCCCGAAGGAATGGAAAAGAGCAGAGGTTATTGTCCTCCTTAAGCCTGGTAAGCCTGAAGCCAATCTAGCCTCCTATCGTCCGATCAGCTTACTGGCAATCCTCTCCAAAATACTCGAAAGAGTATTTTTGCGCAGAGTATTGCTTGTACTGGACGAGGCCGGATTGATCCCCGATCACCAGTTTGGCTTCAGACGCTGCCATGCAACACCAGAGCAGTGCCACCGGCTTGTCGAACGCATCCTCGAGGCATTCGAGCTGGAGAAGTACTGCTGCAATATAATGCTCGATGTGAAGCAGGCATTTGACCGAGTTTGGCATCCTGGACTTCTCCACAAACTAAAATCCTACCTCCCAAGCCCCCATTTTACCCTCCTTAAATCCTACACTGAGGAAAGAGCATTCTAAGTCAGATGCGGAAGTGCAATAAGCTTACCCAGCTGGAGTTCCGCAAGGCAGCGTGCTCGGACCAATCCTCTACACCCTTCACACCGCAGACCTTCCCATTATCCCCTCCAGGAACCTAATGATAGCCACATAGCACAGATAGCCACGACTGACCTTGGACCGCAGGCTCACATGGCGTCCCCACATAGTCAGCAAACGCATACAGGCCGATGCGCGACTGAGGCAGATGCAATGGCTCATTGGGAGAAGGTACAAGCTGAGGCAGAACATCAAAATCCTGGTGATAAGGCAATTCTCAAGCCAATCTGGACCTATGGGATACAGCTGTGGGTCACGGCAAGCTACTGGAATCGCCTGAGAATACAGCGGTTCCAGAACAAGTGCTTGAGAATTGCCTGTAATGCGCATCCCTACCACGAAAATATTGCAATACATAGAGAACATGTAATCCCATCAGTCACTGACGAAATCTCCAGGCTCAGTCAGAGATACCTGAAAAGGCTTGAGAATCACCCCAACCACCTCGCCATAAACCTGTTGGACAACAGCCAAACCAGCAGACGTCTAATGAGGAGACATCCCCTTGACCTACCACAACAATAACGAATAAATTTAAAACCCGCCTCAAATACATGTAGTATCCCTTAAGTCAATATCACCCGCAAAACCATTTAATTATTGTCCACTCGGACAGATCTTATATAAATAAACGCACGCTGCAACAAAAAACAAAACTCGCTTGTTCATGACCAGCCATTTTCTTTGCACCTAAAACCACATGAAGTTACATCTTGTTGTAAAAAACCAATTTATATTGAAGAGGCCACATTTTGAAGCTGTACTTGATATTCTTCAAGCGTTTCAACCATTTCATCAGTTGCTTTTTATAATGTTAATCCAGTTCGGTCATCAATATTTGTACCAAATTCCATGGTAGTTCAAATTGCTGCAATATCTCTCAAAGGTTTTCCAATAGCCATTTCTTAGACTGATTTATCTACAATATTTTTTACCTCTTCCTCATATTCATGAAGATTTAAATCGAGTAAATCCTTTAAGGTAGTCGAGTGATCAATATTAAATTTTACTTGTGTTGTCTGCATTAGCTCAATCCAATGTCGATCCCTAATTGCAGGGCTTTGTAACTCTGTAACTGCTCGTTAAGATATGCTTCCAAGTTTGCATTGTTTTATCTAAGCGTCGCAGTTCATGTCCAAACTTTTTAAATTCTTGTTCCATTGTTTCAATACCATGAACGTATTGACCCCAGCACATTTTTTAATTGGAGATACAATGTTAGGGTCAGCTCAATGAATACCTGGTAGCACGTCTTTACGAGAGTTATTCTTAAAACAAAAGGACTTGAATCGTCCCTTCCGGACACAATGGACTCGAGATTGGCTATTACATTTACAATCACGCCCAAAATGGATTCGCTGAGAAACAAACTTAAAGCTAAATGACTTAATGATCCTCAAAGAATATAATCTATCACCAAACCATTGGGTTCTTGGCCGAATTATCGATCTACATGCAGGAAAAGTCTCATTGAAGCAACACTGAAAACAGCCCCAAAGATGCGTCCTGGAATATTTCAGCTGATATACATATGTATCCAAATTCATCGACGACTTATCCACGATAGCTCATCCCTTACATTTGACTGGATATCGTTGAAAGTTTGAATGCTCTACTTAGCCTCAAATTCGTTTGATTCACTGAAAATGAAGCTAGCCGATGCACCTTTCGTTAGAAATCCGAATCCCGGATCGTCCGCAACAGTAGTGCCTCGTGCTCTAACAGCGACCAGTGACTGTGTCACTGGAGGTCATTTCGGTGTGAAGAAGACGCTAGACAAAGCGGAGATATGGCTCCTTCAACAAACTTCTCGTGGCAACCGTTATATCGCTGTCATTATGTCCTACTTTACAAAATGGCCCCAGTGCTTTGCGCTTGGATCAAACAGCGGAAACTATAGCCAGAGTGTTGGTCTATGAGGTGTGTTCTCGCTTCTTCTGTACTGCACTCCGACCAAGGATGAAATTTTGTAGCCGAATTTTTTAAAGTTGCGAATCAGTTTCTTGGAGCTAAGAAAATTAGCACCACCCCTCTACACCCAGAGTTCGACGGAATAGTAGAGCATTTTAACCGAACGCTGCTCCACTATGTGGCCAAAATTGTGGCTGTCGATCAGAGCGACTTGGACCAGTTGCAGCGCCTAGCCAACAAAAAACGCACGAATTCAATTATACCTCTTATAACTAAAACAGATTATTGGCCCACTCCATGCCTAACAAGAATTTATTTTTGAAATGGTAATTAATTGTAAGATATTGTTCTTTCACATTCTTTTTTTTTCGAGAAACTTTTTGTACAGCCTGTACCTATGGGAATGGGTGTACTGGAAAGCTGTACATGTAAGTAAATTTGAATCTGAATACCGGGATCTCAGAAAATACAATAGGTAGTTATGGTATTTAGTGAAACGAGCTAAAACAAAATATTATCCTATTAACAATAAAATGTTGGTCAGAAAGGCAAGTTTAGTGGCCCTAACCGTCCCATCCATATACATTTTATACCTTAAAATGAATACTGTTATTAGTCTCAAATATCAAGATAACGGGAATACGAATCCAAATACAGGAGTTGTCAGAAACAAAGTTTTAAAATTCGGAACGTTAATCTCGGGCCTAAATCGGTATTTTCTACCTATTTTTCCTAGGGGGCTATCTCATATAGTTAAACGCACAATTATTTACACTCTTTAGTATCAATTAAACCTTCCAATTACCAATTTCAGTAAAAACATCTCTAAAATGTGTGAATAAACCATTTTAAATTATTTTTTAGTGAAACCGATGTATGGGAGCACATCCGATTTCAAAAAAATTTGGTGTTAAGAAAAACTTACACTAAATGAAGCCGAACGTTAAACTCGGGCGCCGCCGAGTTTGGGATACCCTGTACCTAGTAGACGGAATTAAAAAAGGAAGGGTGGCAACCCTAGTCGGGTGGTAACTCTGGTCGTCTACATTCACATAAAACCTCTGGTTTTAATACTCCTTTGAATTCAACAACACATTGTTCACAATATTGCAAGAACGCCATCTATCGGACTGCTCATTCGGCAGTTTGGCTGTTAGGCAAGGGGAATTGAAATCTTGACCCTCAAAATTTGATTTTGTATATCTCGTGTGAATATGGACCGATTTTAATCATGTTTGTTATCAATCGAAAGATTTTTGCATTTCTAACAACTTCTCAGAAGCAACTAACGCTTAAAACCTAAAGTTTTAGAAATAATACGGCTTTGAAAAAGTGATGGGGTGGAAGGGGGGGGGGGGGGGGAAGAAAAAATAAACTTGACCAGCGTACACACATAAGGAGTCCGAATCCCAAGTTTTGTTATCCTAGCTCTTATAGTCTCTAAGATCTAGGCGTTCACACGGACGGACGGACGGACGGACCGACGGTCAGACGGACAGACGGACGAGACATGGCTATATCAATTTCTCTAGTCACCCTGATCATATTGTGGGTAACTTTGCGGGGTCTCCGACGTCTCCTTCTCTATGGTACATACATTCGCACAAACTTAATAAACCATTGTACCTTTTATGGTACAGGGTATAAAAATTAGGATTAAAAAATACATACAATTTAGGTTATATTAAAAAAACAAAATTTTTTTTTTTATACTTACTCGAAGAGCCCCGGCCACTACTAAAACAGATTTTATAGCTCTTAGTCCCCAATCATAATGATCCTGTTTGGAAAGTAACTCTTTACATAAAGTATACAGAGTAATAAATTTCCGCGCTAATAATCGAGCCTCTTGAAATCCTTCAGCTACTAACATAATTTCACTAATAAGTGCAAAATCGGGAACTACCATAGCACATGGTCTATATAATGCTTTTAAATTTTCAGGTAAATCTGCTCTTCCTGCATATCCAGGGTTCATTGTTATAAAAACACCTACAGTGTTTCGTAAACTAATATGTTCACCGAGAAAACTAAAAACTAGTTTTTTTGCCTTAATGGCATCTTGAATGCATTTTACCTGAACCGCCACAACAGATAATACTTCCACTGATATTCGATTAAATTCATCAAAACAACCCCAAGCGCCAGTCTGCGCAAGGCCTTTATGAATATTACCAATAGATTTATAATCCATTTGTTCAGAACAATTGAATACATATACCATCATTCCCAAGGCACGCCCAAGATCCTTAGTTGTTTCCGTTTTTCCGGTGCCTGCTGGTCCAGCAGGTGCTCCTCCCATTACAAGATGCAATGATTGTGTTAGAGTTATGTAACAACGATCCGTCAACGGAGTGATAACCAATCGTGGCGTATTACCAAGATATTCGTAGTCATATCGAAACTGTGCATCACAGATATTTGCAAAACAGTCGTCTAATTTACTATCCCAACGATGGCGAAGTTGACTTTGCCATTGAAATGCTGTCTGTACTTCTACTTTCTTTGTTATAATGGTTGCGACAACATCACGGCTATGTACGTCAATAGTACATACAGTCATAACTTTTTGACGCTCTGCTGGCGTTAAATCTCCCAATAACAGAAGTATGAGATTATTTAGTTGAGTTACTTGCTTTTTGTTATAATCTTTCAATGCATTTTCATAGCGCTGTTGTACTTTAGCAAATGCATCATTGGTTTCAGCAGTCCACATTATTTGGGTTCCAACTAAGGCTGGTTGTGCAGGCCATTCAAAAATCCATACATGTCTTGGTTTATGGTCATATGAAGCAAGCGATCGTTTTAGTTGGTCGCGCAAAGTATCGCGCATTTTGTCCGTTATTCGATTCAACCAAACTTCTACTTTACCACTACAATCACAGTTATCTAGAAATGGCACATATTCTTCAAGCTCTTTTGCAACCATTCCGGCTGCAAGTTTTGTAGCAGCTATTAAATTTAGTTTTCCCATGGAATCATAAAGTTTAGTTAAATGACGTGCAACCATTGAAGGGTTATTTCCATTAGATAAAATATCCAATAAATCAGCAGATGATACAAAATAGAATCGCGGATAAGCGAGCCGTTTAGTTTCTAAGTAGTCGTTAAGAGCTTTTTCGCAAAGAAGCAGCATTTTCAATAAATTCTCAAGGTGTTCATATAACTTACTACCAGATCTGTTTGTAGCGCGTACTACATTTCTATCAGCGTTCATTTGAGCTAACAATGCTTTAAATTCACGGTCTATAAAATCAAAGCGTTTTGAATCCTCCGGTAATTGTGATCGTATATCTTCTGACCCAATAAAAATGCTCTCTAAATATTGCCATTTTCTTTGCACCTCAAACCATGATCCGATTATCTGATCAGCGTTTGAAAGTTTTTGCTGCCATGAAGTTACTTCTTGTTGGAAAAAACCAATATATTTTAATGAGGCCATATTTTGAAGCTGTACTTGATGTTCTCCAAGCGTTTCAACCATTTCTTCAGATGCTTTTAATAATTTTAATCCAGTTCGCTCATGAATATCTGTACCAAATTCCATGGTAGCCCAAATTGCGGCAATATCTCTCAAAGTTTTTTCCATAGCCATTTCTTTGACTGATTTATCTACAATATTTTTTACCTCTTCCTCATATTCATGAAGATTTAAATCGAGTAAATCCTTTAAGGTAGTCGAGTCATCCATATTAAATTTTACTTGTGTTGTCTGCATTAGCTCAATCCAATGTCGATCCCTAATTGCAGGGTTTTGTAGCTCTGTAACTGCTCGTAAAGAGGTCATAAGATTTTTAAGAGATGCTTCCATAAATAAAAAGGGTTCCCAAGTTCGCATTGTTTTATCTAAGCCTCGCAGTTCACGTCCAAACTTTTTACATTCTTGATCCATTGTTTCAATATCGATTTTTTTCCATGGAGTTTTTTTCCAATCATTTATGGTTGATTCAATTGTAATGGCGAAATCCCACATTATTTTAACAAGCTTCAGATCAGAACGACATATCTCTATTTTTGCTGGATCTGGTCCCTGTAGTTCAAAAAGAACAGCCGATTCTGCTAAATTTTTTTGACGCTCTTCAAGGGCACAAATCTCCATATCAGCTTCATCTATTAGCTCATAAGCGTTTGTACATGGAACACTAAAGAATTTTTTCAAAGTAAACTTCTTACGATATGTATTTGCCATATTATCACAAAGCAAAATTCTTTTTTCAATAAGATCCACTTGATAACTCTGTATAGGGGCTATTAATTGTTTTGTATTAGCTGCTAAACGTTTAACTTTTAACCAAGCGTCTGGTAATTCATTAAGCTGAGAAATCTCGGTATCTTGAAATTCATAATTGTATTGCTTAAGTAGATCAACAATTTCTTTAAGAGGCTCAAACATGTAGTCGTAGTTGTATTGCTTTTCATTTATTCTGTTTAATATAGATAATATTTTCACCAGTCCTTCAAAATCATCCTTTTGCAATTCCATTTTTAAGACTATATTAGCTTCATCTACAAAGTCTTGCAGTTCCTGTTTATTAAAAAAAAGAAGGTAAAACATACATTAAAAATAAAATCCCAACTTTATCTTCGGGGTGCGAAAGATAACAAACGCTTTTCTCAGTTTTTTTCTGCCGTAAGTCACATAAACGGGATTGATCAATTAACAGGGTCGATTTAGGTTTGTATGACAGCTATATGATATAATAATCCGATTTTAATTAAATTCAGCACCAATGCGTATATTTCTGTATTAAACTTGTATGCCGAGTATGGAAGAGATCAGTCACTCAGTGTGGGTGAGTTATTCCCTAAACCGATTTAGGTTCGTATGACAGCTGTATGATGTAGTGGTCCGATCCAGCCAGTACCGACAAATATGCCGTCTAGGTAAAAAAAGGCTATATACAAAGTTTCATCAAAATAGCTTTAAAACTTTCTATGGAAGCTATATGATGAAGCTGTCCAATATCATTTAAACTTTGAACAACTGCTTTGTATTCTAATATCGCAATCTGAATAAAACATACTTTGAAACCAAAGAAATTAAGATGTTAAAACGATTAATGAACTTTCGATAGGCCTTTTGGGAGCTATATGATATAGTAGTTCAATCAGACTGAAACTTCATATCTTTATTACGAACATATAATTTAATAGTAGATGAAAAATTTACGCTGTACCTAAAGGGGCCTAAATCAGTTTTCTACCGATTTTTCTTAGGGAGCTATTCCATATAGTTAAGCCTAAAATTATTTACGCGCTTTAATATGAATTCCCCTTTCAATGACCAAATTCACTAAAAACCATTTTTAAAATGTGTGAATAAACCATTTTAAATGATTTTTTGGTGAACAGTTATATGGAAGCTATACGATATAGTCATCCGATTTCAATAAAATTTTAATTAAACAATCATAAAAAGGACAGAAATAGGATTTTTGGACCGATTAGCACTATTGATGCTATATGATGTAGAGGGGTGTCTCCGACCTCTCCTTCTCTATGTTACATACATTTGACAAACTACATATACCCTTCTACAACCTCAAAAGCATGGAGCTTAGCAGCACGAGTTTCAACATCTACGCGCAGTGAAAATGCAACCCAAGTGGCCAACCATTTTTAGACCCTATACTACATTGACAATGGACTCCTGTAGATGTAATATGATATTAGTTGCACTGCATTCAATATCAGTTTTCACAACTCATAGTGCATATAACCGTTAGAGCTTTTCAAGTCACGGAGAGAAATTTTGAAAAATTTTGAATTTTATGTGAAAATAATAAGGTAGATAGGCTTAAGTTAGTGATTGTATATTTATTAAATTACACACAATTTGTGTGTGGATTTTCCGTGACTTTAAACTTATTTACTGATCATAACAATCAATGTGCACTCGGCAGCCCTTGCTATAGAATCTAGATTTCGCAAATTTGTGTCAATTTGTAATATATATGTAAAAACAAGATACCTTGTAATTTCAACGACTGATAAATTTCAATTTCGTCGGCAGACATCCCAAGTCGACTATTATAAGCAGACAAGCGATCCTTTAAATTGAGTGGATTATTAAGAATGTCCCATAATATAACGGTTGGCGTCTCTATGCACTCAAAACGCTATATGTTATGTTATATGTTATAAGTCCAAAAAGTAGAACGATAAAATTCGACACAGAGCAATGCGTCGTATTCTTTTAAGCTAATGAATCTAAAAAAATCCCAACGTTATCTTCGGGGTGCCGAAGATTACAGACTCTTTTCGCAGTTGTTTCTGCCGTAAATCACATGAACGGGGTTGGTCAGTCAATAGGGCCGATTTCGATTTGTATGAGAGCTATATGATATAGTAGTCCGATTTTAATAAAATTCAGCACAAACGCGTATATTTATGTAAAAAGCATGTTTGCCGAGTTTTGAAGAGATAAGTCAATAACTGTGCGAGTTATTCCCTAAACCGATTTTGGTCCGATCCGGCCGATTCATAAGTGTACTAGCTACATAAAAAAAAGGCAATATACCAAGTTTCAGCCATATAGCTTTTAAACTGCCAGAGTAAATCGCATAGAAACAGACGGACATGGCTATATCGACTCTTCTAGTGATTCCAAGTTTTCTAGATGTAACTTTTGTGGGTCTACGATGTTTGGTTCTGTGCGTTACAAACATCAGAGCAAAATGATTATACTCTTTCTTTCAGCGAAAAGGTAAGCTTATGCAGGAAGTTTAAAATCTCCGGGAGTTCCCATGACCTCTTCCGAAATATATTTTTTTTTCTCGATTTCAATTTTCAGTTTAAAACACTTTATTTTACAGCGCCAACCTTTCTCGTTGTAGAATTCCATTTCGTTGAAATCCCAAAAAGTTTAATAATTTTGTGACTTGAAAGCGTAATTTTTACTTCCTTCCTTTTTATATCCTGTACCTAGCGAGCTACAAATTTGTGAAATGTATGTAACATAGAGAAGGAGACGTTGGAGACCCACCAAAATTACTTAAAGTATGATCAGGGTACCTAGATGTAGCCATGTTTGTCTGTCTGTCCGTCTGTATGAACGACTCTTTTTCAAAGATAGTAAGGCGTAGAAAGTTCTGGTTTCTTGCTAATAATCATTAGTCATTCAGTCTAGATCAAGTTTATAATTTTTTTTCGGTATTCGATTTAGATTAGGAATAAAAAGCAAAAATACAACTTCCTCAAAGTAAGTAAAAAGCTTATAGGTTATTACCTTTTTGTTTACTATGAATATTTACAGTTATAAGTTTTTATATGTCCCTCAGTTTTCTGAGACTTTCGCCCGTGATGGCCGAGCGTTTATTTAGTTGTGGGGGAGTCCCCGCTGAGAGCGCCCGCTGACGCGGGCCACGTCCAACAATACAAACACTTCTTAATCTATTGCTTGCACTCACCAAGCTCAAACTCTACCTGAAATCAATTATCGACACGCTCCGAAGCCCTTCGTTTTCGGCGTAACGGCGGTAAGTAACGGGTGTCACTTTAACAGCGCGATCAGCTGTTTTTGAACGATTACAGAGTCGCATCTGCAATCGCACTTCATATACCAGGTCGTGGTAGCGACGAATTACGACGGCTGGGTTAATCCAGTCAGATTGAAGTTTAGGGCATCTTGCGGGTGGGTGCGTATAACCAGACTTTTTGATATTCAATGAATTTTTACGCTATGCTCACGAAGGTCATAACGCTGCTTTTTGACCATTTGGACAGATACTCGAACAGCTTTCGGTTAAAACGCTCTACCATTCAGTCGGACTGAGGTGTGGAGCGAGTTTTCACGACACCAAGTAATTGAAGGCAGGCTTTAAACAATTCGGCTTCAAAATTCCTACCTTGGTCAAAGTGCAGTACAAAAGGAGTACCAAAGCGAGAGAATACCTCGTGAACCACAGCTCTGGCTACCGGTTCTGTAGGTTGATCCGGGATCGCAATACACACGGTCCATTTTGTAAAGTAGCTTATAATGCCACGGGACGTTGTGGGCAAGGCGCCATAAATGTCAATTGCTACGCGCTTAAAAGGGGCACCCACAGCGCTTGGCTGCAGTTTTCTGACTGTGCGTCGATGAGGGCCTTTACGTGCGGTGCATTGCGAACAACGAGCGCACCATAAAGCTACTTCCGCTCTATGTACCAACTTTCATCGAAATAGCTTTAAAACTATATCAACACCTCTAGTGATTCTAAGTATTATAAGATGTAACTTTTGTGAGTCTACTATGTATGGCTCTGTGCGTTACAAGAAACAGACCAAAAGAAGAAGTGTATAAAGGAAAATCGTGGACAACGCACAAATAAAATGAAGCCGAACGTTAAACTCGGGCGCAGCCGAGTTTGGGATACCCTGTACCAAGTAGACGAAATTAAAAAAGAAAAGGTGGCAACCCTAGTCGGGTGATAACCCGGGTCGCCTACATTTACATAAAACCTCTAGTCTTAATATTTCTTGCAATCCAACAACACATTATTCATAATAATGCAAGCACGCCATCTATCGGACTGCTCATTCGGCAGTTTGGCTGTTAGGCAAGGGGAATTGAAATCTTCACCCTCAAAAATTTTTTTTTGTATATCTCGAGTAAATATGGTATGCTTGATATCAATCGAAAGTAATACTTAAATTCTTAAGCGTTAGAAATTATACGGCTTTGAAAAAATGAGGTGGTGGAAGGCGGGTACTTACGGTCTCTTAAAACTAGGCCTTCACACGGACGGACGGACAGACGGTCAGACGGACGAACATGGTTATATCATTTTCTCTAGTCATCCTGATCATATTGTGGGTAAATTTGGGTGGTTTCCGACGTCTCCTTCTCTATGTTACATACATTGGCACAAACTTAATATACCCTTGTACCTTGCAAGGTACAGGGTATAAAAACATTCATAAAATCGTGAAGACGGAATTGAAAGTGTGGAATAATGTGTGAAGCGTGAAATGATCTCATGGCTGAAAGAAAGAATCGTTCTTTTTGTGATCAAATTTAAGTGCGCTTCTGAATAGTAGTTTAAAAGTGTATGTAACAATAAGTCGACGCATGTTAGCGCTAGCGAATGAAGGCGTATTCATAAAATTGTATTTAAGTTTAGTTTGAGAACAAAGAATAATTTTGAAGACAAATAAATTACGACCTCACAAGATGGATTAACAATAGTATTCACAGGCTTGGGAACTGAACAACATTCTCCGAACTCCACTGTTTTTGTACGTGCCACAGTGGTATACACAAAGGCGGTACGAGAGCATAACGGCAAAATCAGACGAGATACCAGAGCGATGGATATTCGGACTAATTTGATGAAAGTTCCTCATTTAAAGCTATAGACGCATTTATGCAAAACAACTTCTGATTGGAGCAGAAAAGCTTTTTATGAGGATTTTGAACGGTATTTTGGGATGACCAAAAGTTAACCAGGAACTGTTAATAAAATGCTGTCACGACTGCAGAAACGACAAGGAGAATCATATATTGAATATTTGTTTAGCTTGATGGAAATAAGTAAGCCAATCAGGCTAGAAGAATAAAGTCTCGTGTCATAGTTCATTGATGGTATACCTGACAGTAGAGCATTTAAGGCTAACTTATATCGAGCGATGACCACAAGGGAGTTAAAGGCAGAGATATGTATTTTTGGAAAAATTGGGGAAAAAGTCAAGTGAAGGAAAGGAAACTGTTAAAAGAAACAATCCAGTGAAATCTTCAAAAAAATATTTCAGGTGTGGCACAGGAGGCCACTTGATTAAAAATTGTAATTATGAAATTGCTTGTCACAAGTGCAACTCGGGCTAGAATATGCGCACTCATGTTGAAGCATTGCAAAGAGATTAATCATAACAGTATCGTAAAGAAGGAACCAGTGATTATCTTTCAGGAGAAAACTGAAGATTATTTTGGAAGACGATGTCTCAGTATACCAGTATCCTCGTCGAACGTCGTATGAGAATAAATGTTTTTATTGAAATTAATATAATAAAAATACGTTTGAGTATTTTGTAAGCCAGCCCATCAACCAAATAGTGAAACACTTTTATATTTGTTTTTACTGTTCAATAATTATTTAAGCAACCGATAGAACCAACCGCACTCTCTAATTGTCTGCAAGCGAATAGAATGATTACTCTATAACATGCATGTGAGAGGCAACAATGAGAGAGTACCAAGAGAGCAATAACAGAGCACGCTCTCTCTCACATGATCCTCTCAATTTCACCACTCTCCACACACACACAACTTTGTATAAGGGTGACTTTTGTATTTTCAACACGCCACCTCAAAAGTCACACTGACACAAATTGATTAAAAATTTAATGAAATAAAAAAAATTACTTTCAGACGAGTGCGCGCGTTTTCTAATGGTTGTATTTTTTATTCTTTTTTTTTCTTTTTTTTTCTGGGGCTACTTTTATTGAACCAGCATTTGCTGCAAAGAATTGGGGAAACCCAGTAAAACCCAATTAGTTCAATCAAATAAAAAAATTTAACAAGATTCACTTAAATAAACATAGTAATAGTTAGTCTAGTAATTGTTTTGGTTTGATTATGATTATAGTTATGATTATATATATAAAAGATTCAGACTTCATATAAAAAAAATTAATTTGCTTATTCAGATCATTTTCATCATTCAAGATTCAGTTAGATAAACATAGTAATGATTAGACTAGTAATTGTTTTGATTATGATTATATATATAAAAGATTCAGACTTCATTTAAAAAAAATTTGCTTATTCAGGTTGTTTTTATCCTTCAAGATTCTGTTAGCCCCAGTTGGTTTCGCAGTGCTGTGAATCTGGCAGTTGGTAGTGGCTTTGTCAAAATATCAGCCAACTGTAAATCTGTGGAAAGATACTTAACACAAATTAGTTTGTTTTCAATTTGTTCTCTGGTAAAGTGATATTTGATTTCTATGTGCTTAGTTCTCCTGTGGCAAGTGGGATTATTGGCTATACTTATACAACCTTGGTTATCCTCAAAAATAACTATTGGACCATTTAACTCTAATTTCATTTCATTTGTTAATGATTTTAACCATAATGCTTCCCTTACTCCTTCGAATAAGGCCATATATTCAGCTTCGGTAGATGAAGCAGCAACAGATTTTTGTTTCATAGTACTCCAGCAAATTGAACAATTTTCAAACATTTTAAATATATACCCTGTAGTACTTCTTCTGTCAGTCTCGTTTCCGGCCCAATCAGAATCAACATACCCCATAAGTATTTTATTTACTTTCACATTCCTTTTAAATGATAACTTTAAATTGACAGTTCCTTTCAGGTATCTTAAAATTCTTTTTAGACATTGCCATAATTCTCTATTATTGTAGTTAGTATATCGACTTAAGATACTTATCGAAGTACTTAAATCCGGTCGTGTACATAACATTACGTACATTAAACAACCAATCAAATTCCTACATGGTGCTTCATATGACTCTTCTACTTGCAAAGCCTCATAATTTATTTTGCTTGGAAGAGGAGTCCCAACTGGATTGCAGTCTTCCATATTGAATTTTTTTAAAACATTTTTAATATATGCAGATTGACTGAGACAAATTTGATCATTTTTTCTTTCAATTTTTATCCCAATAAAATATCGTATTTCATTTAGATCGGTCATTTGAAACTTATTCAAAAGATATGTTTTAAATTTAGACATTCTTTCGGAATCACTAGTAGAAATTATTATATCGTCAACATATAAGAGTACATATATATTTTTATGTATATCTCCTTCATCTAGAATATATATACATCTGTCTACTTCTAGACTCCGAAATCCATAATTTTGTAGTGCACTTTCAAATATCTCAAACCAGCATCTTGCAGCTTGTTTTAGACCATAAATGGCTTTATTAAGTTTACATACTTTATCTCCATCATGATGGATTAAACCTTTTGGAATTTTCATATAAATTTCATCTTTTAGTGTTCCATTTAAAAAGGCTGTTTTGACATCCATCTGATGGATCAGTAAATTGTATTGATTTGAAAAAGCTAAGAGATATCTAAAACTAGAAATTCGTGCAACTGGTGCAAAAGTCTCATCATAATCCATCATATATTCTTGGGTGAATCCCCTGGCTACCAATCTTGCCTTATATTTAAGTAAATGACCATTTTCGTCTTGTTTAATACTAAAAACCCACTTGCAATCTACTATGTTTTTATCCTTAGGCATTTGTACTAAGCACCATGTATTATTTACAAAATGAGAATTCAGTTCGTCTTTAATGGCATCCTCCCACAGGGTTCTGTCATCACGAGTTTTAATCTCTTCATATGTACTGGGTATATCGTTTAAACACATTTGGGTATTCATCAGACACTTTTCTAAAAATCTATATGATAACTTTGGTTTATCTTTAATTCTCTCACTGCGTCTAATTTGTTCTTGATTTTTATTTTCTTTTATTTTATCACCAGTTTCAGCCACTGGATCGGTATTCTCGAGACAAGTGGAATTTTCATTTAGATTTGCATCAGACTTCGAATCCGTAGATTCACAATTTTCCTGCAATGGAAAATTCGACTCTTCATTCTCTTCAATTAGAGAATCACTGTATTGCTCAAAAACATCATGTTTTTCCACAGAGTCATATTCATTTGAAGTCACCGATTTCATGTTTATTTCATCCACCACTACATCTCTAGCTGTCATAAATTTTCTCGAGTTCTCATTCCACAACTTATAGCCATTTGGCTCATATCCGACAAGTATAGTTTTGATCGATTTCTCATCAAATTTTCGCTTTCGCACTTTATTTAGTGCATATACTGTCGAGCCAAATATCTTTAGATATTTCAATACTGGCTTCTTTTTATGCCATATCTCAAATGGTGTTTTTCTTATATTTCTTAAAGCTCTACTTGGGGTCCTGTTAATTAAATATGTTGCTGTCAAAACAGCTTCACCCCAAAAACTTTTATTTAGTTTAGTACAGTTAATCATAGAGCGAGCTTTTTCAGTGATTGTTCTAATCATCCGCTCTGCAACACCATTTAGTTGTGGGGTATGAGGAACCGTTAAGTGATAGCTGATACCTTTTTCGACACAAAATTCACGCATTTCATTAGAGAGATATTCTCTTCCATTGTCAATATATAGATTGACCATTTTTAAATTGAAATGAGCCTCACTCTTGGCTACAAAATCTTTAAATACAAAGAACACGTCTGATTTATAAGTTATTAAATAAGTCACACAATAATGTGTATATTGATCAATAAATACTACATAGTAGTTTTTATTATCAATAGTTGAGGGCGTAATCGGACCGCATACATCCGAATGAATTACAAATAGTGGGCGTTCAATATTTTCTTTATTTTTGTGTTTTTCAAATTTTAGTCTTGATTGCTTTCCGTTTATGCACGCCTCACATAATTTGCTACTATTTACTTGTACGTTTTTTATAAGCTCACTATCTTCAAACAAGCCATCTCGTTTAATTTCTAAGAATTTTCCAACACTTATATGTCCCAACCTTTCATGCCACAAGCGATACTCTGCATCATTTGATATTGCAGATGTATATACTTTACTATTTAAGGTAAATTTAACAGTCGGTACATTATACTCACATACTCCTTCAAATACCAAGTTACCGTCCTTGATTACTTTAATGCCATCCTTATTAAACTCGACGGACATTCCAACATCCATCATCTTCTTTACGGATAGCAAATTATGTGGGATTTCCTTACAATACAGCACGTTGTGTAATGTAATGTTGTTTCCGGAATTGTTAACATTAACTTGTCCTTTTGCAGTAGCATAAACAAATTCTCCACGCTTTGCAATCTCAATAGCCACGTTTGTATTTAAATTCTCATACTCAGAAAATAAGTTAACATCATTCACTAGGTGATCTGATGCCCCCGAATCTAATATAAAATTTACTTCATCTGGCTTTTCAGTGTAATTTGCTAATTTCACCATAAATGCGCATTTTTGCTGCGTCTCTGCCTTCTGAGTATCTCTCTCTCTACCTTCTGCATTCATCAGAAACGCAAACGCACGTTCTGGCTGTGTTTCTGTTGCCATCTGAGCCTGTCTCTCTCTAACAATATTTCCTTCGGGAACATTCTGGTTTCCTGCCTGCCTTTTTAATATAAAGCAATCTTTCTTTATATGACCCAATTTCTTGCAATGAAAACATTTGAGTTTGGACTTATTCTTAAAGGTTTTCTTCATAGATTTCATTGCTTTGTTTTTGTATGTATTTTCCCTAGACTCTCGATTGCCTATAGCTTGCAGCACTTTAGCACTTGTGTCTTTGTTAATTCCTTTTAACTTTATTTCATGATCGAGTAGCCTTGTCTTAACAAAGTCTAATGTCAAATTGCTCTCAGTAAGAGTTTCTATAGCTGTTATTACTCCTTCATAGTTAGTCGAAAGTGTATTAAGTAAGTGAGCAATTTTGTCCATTTCGTCCAACTTGGCTCCAGCTGCAACTAACTCAGTTATCAAATCGTCAAACTGATGAAAATGGTTTACTAACAGAGTATCACCTTTTAGTTTTAAAGAGAATAATTGCTTGCGTAGTGATAGTTGAGATGCCAAGCTTTTACGCTCATAAATAGTGTCCAATTTTTCAAAAATCTGCTTTGCCGAATTTCCACTATTGGCAAAACTTAAAAAGGAATCACTCAAATATTCTATTATTATCCCCTTTGCATTTCTTTCTGCCCGTTTTACTTCCTCGCTTTCTTCTGTTTGTTCTTGCTCAATTACATTTAACAAATCATTTTCCTCTAACAGTGCCCTTACTCGGAACTTCCAAATTGAATATTTTTCACCGTTAAACGGTTTTATATTTCTCTTTCCTTTATCCATGTCTCCCTTTTTTCTTTTGAATTTTGACCACGCGTCGTCGCGATGATAAAACTAACTGTTCATATTTTTTTTTTCGTTTCTCCGTATGCCTTGCGCTTCTTAGAATCACTGTTCGTTGCTGTACTGCTTTTTCACTTTTATACAACCAAGCGTTTTTGAGTATCGTTA